>CAEFZX010014990.1:0-66438 GCA_903066825.1 Alfaro cultratus
CTTTTACCAGCTTTACATTCATAGATTGTCGCTGACTTAAAGTCACAGGCTATATCAAAAAACTTGAAAATATTTTTTGATCAAACCTAGTCTGGTTTGATTACTTCTTCATATACAGTCCTATTTCGTGCCTGACTTTCTAAGTTTCCTTTGTTTGTTGGGAGTGTCTGCATGCATTTGTGTGTACAGCTCAGTCCATCTCAATGCATATTGTTCTGCTCTGCTCATCTTTGAAAGCTATGACAAAAACACTGAGTGCTTTTGAAACTGGAAATAACATTACTGTGCTCCCAGGCAATCAGCAAGTACTGTAGTCCCATATATCTACAGAGAAACAGCATCTGTCAGTTGTTGCTTTTCGTAAGGGTCACATACAGCGCCTCACCAAAGTATTCAAACACCTTTGAACTTGTTCACGTTTTATGTTTTAACAACAAAACTCAATGTATATATTTTTAAATGACATATCAACATGAAGTAGCAAGCAACTGTGTAGAAAAATTATGAACAATTGAATTAAAAATATCTAATAAAACCTGAAAATGTGGTGAGCATTTTGTATTCTGTCCCCAGATAATTAATAGATTCTCCCTTTTAGTAATTTAAACTCAATATGAATTTAGCCATTCTGGAAAGGCTTCAAAGGTTCATTACCGCTGGGGAAAAAGTTATAAAGAACCATAAAGCAGGAATAGATCATAAAACAACATCTCAAGCACTGAACATCTGCACTGCACAATAGATCATTTGGGAAAAAAAATAAGGCACAATCGACAATTTACCTAAACTGAAAAGCTAAAAAATAATAGTATTAATCAAAGAAATAGTCAAGAGGCCGATGGCAACTCTGGATGAGCTGCAGACAGAGCAACAACTCAGGAACAAGACAAAGTTTAGGCATACACTTTTAGTAACCCAGTTATTCTGACAATCAATCGAGTAATTGAATAAAAATTTGTTCATGTAAAATATTGGTAAATTCTGCCATAGCAGCATTATTAATATCAGAGATCAACATAAGCCCAAATTTTTGCAATTGTATTTTTTTTTTTTACATTAACATTAGATTTCATTTAATTTGTCTGTGAAAACATAAAATATACCTAGAATGAATTGAGATACTGTTAGCCTTCAGGTGTCACCTTTGCTTTTGTAGTAAAGTGTGTAGCGGAGGTTTCCATTTGCTCGAGGAGGAGCAGTCCAGCGGGCTCTGAGAGATCTGGAGCTTTGATTGGTCAACTCCAGCAGCATAGGGCCTTCTGGAGCCATCTCTAATGTATGTGACTCCACCTAATTAAAAAAATAAATAAAAGCACAGTTAGACCAGATGTGCACACTCTCTGCACATACAAACTATACAAGTAAAGGTTATAGACAAAATAACTTGCTTCGTCACCTGTTTACCTGTGATGTTCTAACAAATACTCTCTTAAATGCCATAAGCTGCTGGTCTGCATTAGCTCAGTCTTTAGATTTTTCATTTTGTAATGTTTTGTTCTTGCTCATCATTCTGACTCTCTACTCCATCATTCTTATTTACATCTTATTCTCAACACCTTCATTTTCCATTTCTTTACATACTCTCACAGACTCCTCTTGTCTAGATTATCCCCTTTCTATACTACTCTCCTGTTCTGCAGTGTCAGCTATTTCTTCTGGTGTTTGACAAATCGTGGCGTCCGTATTGGAAATATGCCTTAAAATCTGGCCTGTCGTCAGAGTCGTTGCTGAGAATGGAGTGGCATTTCCCACCAAATGTCACAGTCGCCACGCAACCCTCGTTATTGAGCTGAGATAATCGATCACCTTTATGAGGCACAGTGACACACTGGCACACACATTCACTTTGTAGATGTCTAAGTGGAGTCCTCCATGGTCTATCTATGTTTTTCTTTCTCTTATAGCAATATTCTGCTCTCTGAAAATCTGCTTTGCTGTATTAGCAGTTTCAATTCACCATCTGATGGAAGATTATTCAGCAAAAACAGGATTTTATGATGCGTTCACTGCTCTAAATACTAGCTGTTGGTGGAAAAGCTGTACTAAATATTGTAGAACTGGACTTTTATGAACTCTATAAGTCTGGTGAATAAAAACAAACACTTAAAAGAATTAAAAAGAGACTTAGTCAAACCCAATCCCTTATTGCAATTAGTGAGTAGGTTTATAAATAAATAATTCACTAACCAGTGGTCCTTTGCCACAGCCCTGTGATGTGCAAGCCTGCAGTCTAACTACATGTCGGCTCCATGGAGAAAGTCCTTCCACTATGAAGAACCTCTGAGAGGAACTGGAGTTGAAAACAAGGACTCCATCCATCCAAAGACCATAGCTTGTTATAACACCTGTCAAAAGAGCATATCTTGTTACACAATACAAGACAAAGAGGGAAAAAGCAACAGCAAACATTTAATGCCACTAAATGCACCCTGGTCATGTTTGTAAAGTCCAGTTTAGAAGTTTATTTTGGTATGCAGTTCTGTTCAGCTGTTGGCTCCTCCCATCCTTCTGTCCATTCATCCAGAAATCAAGTCAAGAATGGTTTAATTGAGTAACAGATCCCAGTGGGAAACCAAGATTCCTTAAGGTTCATTATGGGGGAGCAAAGGCACGTCCAAGTGAGTTGTGCAGGTGGAACCCTCAAAGGGAGTTGATCAGGAAAAATCCTTGCCAAATGGCTAAAATATCTTCAATAACTCCTTTCAGTTTAGAGGAGAAGTGGTTCTACTCCAAGCTCCATTTGGATGAAAGCACTTGTCACTTTATCTATGAGCAACCCTCTGGAAAAAGCCAGTGACAGCTTCTACTGACCAGGATCTTGTCACAGTCACATCAGTTTCCCACAGTCAGAAACATATAATCAGAACAAGTGCTTACATGCATGCTGTTTGGATAATCAATTGGCATAAACCACTTCTCTCATTTGGATTACAATTTCAATCTGATTGAGCTGAACCCAATCAGAATCTTCCTATTGGGGTGTTTGCATGACTCAGTACTTATTCCATTTAAATGTGTTATATAAAGACTACAAACAGAACTAGTGACAGAGGCAAGAAAAGGCAAAGTTCACCGGAAACGATCTTGATTTTATGGTGAGAATGCAGCGATAGCTCTTGCTTTGGGCACAAGAACCAGATCTTTATTTAAAGCATTCTCACCCAAAACACCAGCAACAAAATCCCCTGGAGACAAAGATGTAAACCTTGTCCCAATACACACCAGACAAACAAATTCCTGTCATCTTTCAAACAGTTCTGCAATGGTAAAAGTCTGCTCCATTCATCCACAGCCAGGATAAAAGTCACACTGCTTCTCCTGAACCCAAGTTTTAAAGTTTTCCATCTTATTTCCAGCAAAATAAAGTAGGTGCTCAAGGGCAGGCTAATAACAGTGACCCTTCAGTGGTTGGAAAACTTTTCCTAAGATTGGGACCACCTCCCTCATCTGCCACTTCACATTAAAAAAATACAGCATTAACATTAACGCAGCAAAGTTCACATTATAATCAGGATAATCACATTTGAACATGTTTTAGTGATTAATTAACCTGTGACTAAAAAAAACTACATACAAGACAATGGGTGCTTTGTTTTTAACATGTAACATTGTTTAATGGGCTGTCCTTGATTAAATAAACTGGAGCTGAATTATGCATCAAAAAGATGTTTATTTTACACATTTTACTAAATCATCTTACTCAATTGACCGCATTTTCTCCTTCTCCTTAAACATCTATGTTGCCATCATACGTCCAAAACATCTATAAATTGTTTTAATTTTAACATGCTAGTTATAATCCATTTAGTTGGGCCTATATTCCCAAAAGACATCCACAGTCAGTTTCTAGTTTCATTGGTCACTTATACTGTATGGCAGTGTCCAGACTGTAAAGAATAAAAAGTGAAAACTTGGCTTTGCAATGATGCAAAATGCATGCTGGTTCACCGAGTATGCAAATGAAAACTGACTTACAGGCTCCAGGCCTGCCAGTCAGTGTGTCCTACAGATGAAAACAGTACTGAAATGACAATTGTAACCAAAGGCGCTACCCAGGATGAAGACCCAGAGAAGGACAGTGGTACAAAATTGAACACACCCACACAAATGAGTGTGTAAATAGGTGTGAAGACACAAACACACTCACAGACACACATCGATATACTCAGTTGAAAAAGATCCACACATTTAATAAGAACCCATATCTCAAACACACAATTACGTGACATTACATCCACCTAATAAAAGAATGAAACAGTACGAAGCCAAATGTGCCTTTCCTTAATAAAAATGCATACAGTAGGCTCAAAAGATCAGTGCTAAGAACTAAGGGTTCATTCTACTTTAATCATGTGTGGGTTTTATTATTGCTCAACACAGATATACACACCTATCACGAAAATGAAGACACAAAAATCCTACGGATGCAAGTTATCTGGGAAGCTCTTAATATGGACAATCACATGCATGCGTGAGTGTGTGAATGTGTGCGGAGCGCTGTATGTGCTTGTGTGTGTGAATAAGCCCATATCAGTATAGGCTGTAATAAAGACAGGTTGGGAAATGAAGCAGCGAATGCATAACAGGCTTATTTCCCCTCTTTGTCTGCGTGTTGCCCCGACCTAATCCCCGAGAGGATTATCCCCCACAAATCCCTGCGGAATTGCGGAGAAAGTGTGTGTGAGGGGGTGGTGGGGGGACAGCGAGAAAATAACACAGGATATCACTCTGTAACCCATCATCATGCCATTTATTAAATAAAAAAAGTCATTGGAAAATGGAACTGAGTATTTCTTCTTTCTTATTAGGAAAACATAAAGCTTTTTAAGTACAGGATAATACAGTAATCATCTTGCTTGTTATAAATTTCTGTCATCAGACGAGGAAAGCTTTAAGCAATTTATTCAGGTTAATGTGCATACATATCACAGGGTTTATGGTGCAAATACCTTAATGTGGGATTAGGCATAAAAGACACACACATCTATCACATCACACACACATTACTGAATTGCATAAGCATGACATTAGTGTTTGATAATTTGCAGCATCTTCACAAACTTTATGTATAGAGTCTGTTAAATGGGATGGAAAAGACAGTGAAATGCTTAGATGGTTTTTAGCCATTAATCTGATTTACTGAGTGATACAATTTATTATTGAAGCCCTTTTAAATGTATTATATTGTTATTAGTTGGTATATCACTTGACATCAACTTTTAATGACTGTTGTGAAGAAGGTATGTTTAATCTCGTAAGTCAGGCACAAAGAGCCTTATTTCACTTCGCTAAGATTTATAGTTTATTCCTCTGTTCTTTCTACTCTATAAACAGTTATTAATTTCTAACCTACTGCTCTTTTTCAAAGAAATCGTGTTCATTTAGACTCTTTTGACAACTAGGAATTGAGAAAGCAACATACAAGTTCTAATTGAACAAAAAATAAAGTAAATAAAAAATAATGCCTTGAGCCTATCTAAAATTGAATAAAAAATGTTGTAGCCATTTCAATTCATCTTGCATTTACAGAATCAAAATAGGATGCCAGACAGTGCAAGTATTTGGGCTTCCAGCCTGCAGTTCTCTCTTCAGTCAAAAGGGAGCACTTTTCATCCACTTAAAGTATCTTGTTGAAGCTCCATCCTCTCGCTCTTGGTCCCATTTAATCCTAATTTCAAACTGTTTGTTTTCCTAACCTTTCTGTGTCTCTGCCCGCTTCAGTTCCTCAAAAAGAAGGGGAAGCCCCTCCCAAGGTTCCTTTTTTTTCTCGCCTTACCTGTTTTGCCTTTATCTCAGGTGATTCCTCATACAGACAGATAGCTGTTCTCCTTTTGCACATCTTCACTACTTGTTTTGTCGGAAAAGTTTCAAACTGTTTTAATGTGTCTAAATATATCGATATTGTTATATTGACTGATAACTTTTGTGAGAACTGTGTTAAGCAAAAAAACTGAAAAACTGCCTTCATTCCTCTGTCAACAACTTTGCATATTTGATGTATAGTTATCCAGAAAATGAGTGCATGACGCATGTCTTCTCACCATTTGGAGTCTCAGGAGGAGTCCAGCTGATGTTGAGTGAATGTGGGGACAGAGGGCTGACGAGCGGAGCAGGAACATTCTCTGGGGTACTCTCCTCTGTCTGAATGTGGCTTCGGGGGCTTCTGGTGCACCCACCTCCTGTGCAGGCCTGTCAAGCACAAAAACACATGTGCACACACAAAAATAGATACAAAAAGGTTTGAAAATAATTACTACTAGGAGGACTCACATCCACCATAACAGAATAAAATGTTCCTGGAGTTAGGCTGCGAAGTGTGTGTTCTTCAGCAGGTTCTGAGCTGTTGTAGGCCAGAATGGGCTCTGATCCATCAGATGACAATAAGACTGAGTAAAACTTCAAAACACCATTTATTTGAGAGGGACGTGACCACCTGGAAAGAGCAAAGCAAAAGCAAATACTAAAATTAAATGACACAAGTGCAAGGCTTCAGTGAACCATTTTATAAGACTTATTCTTTGGGATAGAGCTTTTGTATTTGAATTTTCAGTGCTGCTACATTAAACATGTTAGATGGTTCAGTCAGTTTTATTGAGCTTTATGGCTTTAGTTACTTCATATTATTATTCCTCTAATAATATTATTTCATATTATTTTCTATTTATTTCTTTTTTTGTGTGTACACGTCTAAGTATTTTTTGCACATCTCTTGTGCTGACAGCTTAACAGAACAATGTGGTGAGTCCGATTGTCTTACTGTACCAGAACAGTACGGCAGAACTTTTTGTAGAACATATTTATTCTTCAAAAAGAAAGAATTAAATTATCACAATATTGCTTAATAGGCAGCAACAAAGAGCAAATCGAAAGAATCTAAAGAATAGCTGATGACACTGATGTATGTACTCTTAAATGAAAGAGTTCCCTGACATGGAGAGAACTACAACACGTGGTTCACATTGGTTCAAAACACTGCAGACCATGAGTGCGCATGGGCCAAAAAAAGTAAACTGCACAAATAAGCCTCCATTACCCCTTAAGCTCCAATAATCACACATTGCAATACCCCATCATTGACCACAGCCAAACAAATGATTCTGCCAACACTCAATTGACCACCCTCCAAAAAATCCCAGCAAAGAGACAACTCCACCTACGTCTACAACCCCGACCCCAACTTAGGCCAAAGTAAATCGCTGGCTCCCAGGAAACCCCAACTCTATCCCATAGAAACCTTATTCACAAACATGCAGAACCAGCATGTGAGACTACAAACCATCGCTTACCCAGTACTTTCCTCAGTGTCTTGTCTTCCTGTACTCTCCAGTGTCTCATCTGCTAATTAATTTACCTGTCTTGCTTTCCAGTAATCAAGCTGCCCAGCATTTACAATTGTTTTTCAGTTGCACCAGTTATTCCAGGTGCTGCCATCATCATGTGTCCTCATGACCTCCAATTATGTATTTATTTAGATTTTTTTTTTAACTTATAGTAAAGGCTATTTATTTTCATCTTTTGCCTCTGCATTTGGATCCCCACATGTCAGATGACAGAAAATACCTTGTCATACTTGGTAATGTATTTGTAGACTTTATATTAGATTAGGGTAAAGTACTTCCAGTGATAATGTTTTAACTGAATAGTGACCTGACCTCCAAATGGCAAACCGGGCTCAGCAGGTTGAAATATGTTCATTCGTCATTCAGTGGGTAGAGTAGGTTAAAATTTTACTGATGCTTCATAATAATGCCTCTCGATTAAAAGTAAAAAGTATGGTGCAGTCAAACTACTCCTAAAAGTACCTACCAACAACTCAAGTACATGTAAGTAGTTACCACCCACCTCTGAGAAAAAGTATTTTACTAGGCTTGCTGTAAACAATTGTCTTGTTGTCAGAAATTTTTAAGAGAAGGTAAGAAAACAAATTTATGCATTGTTTCTTTTCATTCTTTTCGCATCATGCAAATCCACTTATTTTACTTTTCTACTTATTCCCTACTCGTCTTTCTTCCCTACATCGCTATGACAGTTTTCTTAGTTCTCCCCTATTTCTGTTTTTCTCATAGCAGCTGTAAAGTGGTATTGATCAAATATGATCTCTCAACCTCTTCCTATTATCAATGTGTGAACAAAGCAAAACACAGCCTTCCCACACCCGATGCTATGTTGTTCAAAACATTGTAAGGGTTTAAAATGTAGATGTTCAGCAAGCAGGAACTCACTCATGGATGGTAGATTCCAAGTTTAAATTATCTTTTTTTTTTTCAATTGATTTCTCAATCAGATTTACTCAGTGTAGTCACTGTTTTCTGTTAAATATTAAAAAAAAAATTAATGGCAATGCATTTGAACCCCTTTTGAGAGGAGCAGGCGGTGAGCTCCATGTTTAAAACTCTGGACGTTGCTCTAACTTCTGCCAATGAGCAGTAGACGAATGCTAAGTGCTATTAGCAGCTATGGAGGGATGCAGCGAGGGACAGTTTTTGTTGCAGTCAGTTTACAATGGAGGCTCAGTCTCTCTTATTGAACTAGGTTGTTCCAATGTACTTCACATTCACTTGTGCATTAAAGTTGAAATGCTGTGCAGTACTATGTGGTTGAGAAGTCCCGACAGTGAGAGGAATGGTTCGCCTCTGTTGATACCACATGGCAATTGAACACAATGAGTCCTTGATCATACTGCCCAATCTAAATCCAACGAAAGGTGAGAATTTCTGCGCCAAGATGCTACGTATCTGTTTTGATTGAATACTGTCGTACCTAAGCTTCCAGAGAGATTAATTATTACATTCTTACACTCAAACATCAGGAAGAATGGCAGGTAAGCATGGTGGAAAAATACCAGAGATTTATTACAATAATTTTGGTCTAATCAGAGGTCAGATTAGAACTGCTTAAAACAATTCTGTATGGTAAACACAACTGCAGGCCATTGGCGCTCTGTTGTCCATTTCTCTTTTATTTTATCTCTAGACAGCTTTTATAAAACATAACTAAAAAGGCTAAACGCTTATTATCACTTCCAAGAATATAAATCAGTCAATATCATTGTTTAAGTAGATTCTTTTGGCTTGTAAATGTCCACATGCCACATGAAAATGCTAATGTTAAAAAGCTCAAAATGAAAATGTTATGCGTAACCCATTATTCATTGTGCTTTACGCGCCTGTCACTGTTGTCTGCTCTGAGCTCTGAGAGGGAATTTGTAATTACATATGTACAACATGTTGTGGGTGTGGGTGTGTTTTTGGTGCGCTTACTCCACCAATATACTCCGGGAGTCCAGCAGCGTAAGGCTTGGAGCATGCAGGGGACCAGGAGGAAGCTCAGAGGTCAGCGCTGTAACGTGTGAACTGTTGGTACAGCCCACTTTAGTGCAAGCACTCAGTATCAAGAAGTTAGTTGAGTACACACCAAGACCTAAAACAAAAATACACTTTCACTAAAAGTTACAAAAAAAGAGAGACACACACTGCCTGACAGCACAGATAAGATAAACTCCAGCAGTTAGTTTTGCTCTTTTTTTTCTCAATCCACCCTACTCTGTTCAAACTACTTCTCTTCTCTTCTGTTTGAAAATCACCCACCATCTGGCCCACTGTTGGAATCTTACCCTGAAACACAATCTATTCTTGCACATACCATGTAATTACAATATCCATAATCCTCCCAATCACAGTGAAAATCAGACACTCTACATTAATAACTCAGCATGGATGAGATGTGCTCTCACTCTTTCTTTGGCTTTCAAATATGCACACTTTTTTAAACAGCAAGATGGTTTACTAATTGTATAAATGTGCAGGTAAAATTAAAAAAAAGTTTAAAAACTTAAGCATATCTTTCTGCAATAGAGTTTGTACACATCAATGTACGATGCTTTGCGTGTTTCCTGTACATATGTGTGTCTGCGTCCATTCATCTTCCTCTTTTTGGAGTATGCCTTCTCATTGGTGTTACATTTGTTTCATAGCCTCTTCAGGTATTTCCAATAAAAGCTGTAAGGGCAAATTGTGTGCATGGCTGTGTGCTAATGTTTAGTTTTCTTTGTTTCTCTGCCACTTCATTTTCATGTGTATGTTTAGCTTTCTTTTTGAAAGTGCTATTCCCTTGGTAAGGACTGAGACTCGTTCCTCTTTCAAATGCTAATCCCCCATTTTGCTTTTCTGCACCCCTCACCCCCTTTTTTTCACTGAGGCCCCATCCCTCTACAGTCCCAGCTACAGCACACACAAACACACTTCTTTTTTTTTTTTACCAGTGATGTTGTGCTGACTGTTTTTCCCTCTGTAGACCATTTCACTGTTGTGATAGAGGAGGTATTCTGTAATGTCTCCATTTGGCCTATCAATGGAAAAAAATAAATAAATGAGGACAATATTTTAGAATACTGCACAATTTATACAGTTACATGACAAACCTTAAGTGATACATTTTAAAAAAAGTTTTAAACCATTTCTAAGGTATATTGGAGAAGAATTAAAACATTTCATAGGCAGAAACACATATGTACACTGGCGACCGTTCTTTCTCCTTGTTTTTTCTAAATAGCTCTTTAGATAAGATCTTTGAGTGGTTTTCTGTTTCAATATGTCCTTGATGAGGATGTTTAAAATACTACTTTTACACAGAATTGTAAGCTAGAAAATTCTGATCAATTACCTGTGCCACATTGCATCATTTCCAGATCATTTTTTTAAATTTGCTGTTGCACATGTACCTTCCAGGATAGAAAGGAAAACTAGGCGGTTTGCTGCCCTTCTTGTTCAAAAATCTTTGCCTAATTGTGTGTGCAGATGTGCAAACAAGCATCTACTATGTATGTTGAACAAACTCAACTCTGGTGGCACATTCACTGTACTAGAGTTTGATAGATACTCACAACCTAAAAACCTAAAAATTTAAATGAAATTGAACTTCTCACTTTAAGTTCTTTAAAAAAACCCTGCTCTTTTGTGCAATAATCTTAGCAGCATTTCCTTCCATGTTTATGATAGTCGGTAAAAAAAAGACTCCTCACTAGCTATAGGAGGAAATCACTGCCAATATAAGACAATGATTTCAAGCACACTTGTCCCTTTGTATGGCGGTCAGTTTGCTAGAAAGATCAATATGAGTGATTTCATCTGTACTCTTTCACAAATTCACCCATGTTTATGAAATGACTGCCGTATTTTTCGGACTAAAATCCGCTACCTTTTCCCCCAAAAAGTAGCGGATTATATCCCGGTGCGGCTTTTCTGTGGATTTTTCTTCAACCTCCAGGGGGCTCTTTAGCCAGAAGTCAATCACTGGAAGTCAAAGAAGGTGCTGATTTTCACTTAGAACAAGTACATGCTAGCAGCAGGCACGGCGGAGAAATGTTTTCAAACTCATACCCCCTCATCATGGAATCAACAAACAAATGATGCATCTTTTAAGTTAAAGGCTATCGATCTGGCAGTACAGGAGGGAAATAGAGCCGCTGCACGTAACCTCGGCATGAATGAATCCATGGAGACGGAGGGCTGCGTCCTTAATAAATCCAGCAGATTTATTAAGGACGCAGTCCTCCGCGGCGAGATACTCTGCCGCTCTGTTGCGGCTTATATATGTACGTTTCTAGTTTTTTTAAAATAAAAAAAAAAACTTTGTAGGTGCGGCTTATAGTGAGGTGCGTTCTGTAGTCCGGAAAATACGGTACATTAAAATAAAGTTAGACAATTTTGTGCAAGGCAAAAGTACTATAAACTGAGTTTTTCTTTTTTTTTCTACAATAAAGTAAAGATTTTAAGAAAGTAAAACAATTTCCTAGAATTTCATCTAAACAGTCTGAATAACATCAAACTCAAAGCAAAAGTCAAAAAGTTTGAAAACACAATATTTGTTTCAATGCCCTTTCTTTAGGGTGTGACCTCCTTATGTTAGTGTGTAATACCAATTTTAATCTAATGCTCTTTGTTACAAAGAATTATGTTAATGGCGCATTCAGTTAGCCAAAAATATATTTCTTGTGTATCAGTCAGCCGGAAAGGGGGAGAAAAAGAACTACACAAAGATATAGACCAGGATATTAGATACAAATTAGATATAATTAAAATAGATTACCTAATCATATGATTTGTGATGTTAGAGGAAAAATGAGGCAGATGAGAATGTGTTTTTTTTTTTACCTTGCTGGAGGTTCCCAGGTTATATACAAAGCAGAAGGAGATGCAACCACAAATGGAGGCGAGACCACATCTGGAACTGAAATTGCACTTAAATAAAAATGTATCTACATATGCAGATATTTTGGTTCATTCAATTAAAAAAATTAAGGTGGTCACAAGTTTTTGTAGGACTACAAGTTATACTCATTCATAGGTATTTATTTATGCCCAATCTTATATTCATAAAGTTCTGGAAAAATTTATGGTCAAAAACTGTAAAGAAAGAAAGCAAAAAAAAAAAAAAAAGTTGCTGCTCCACCTCATTGAAAGGACCAAGTTCAGGTGGTTCAGAAATCCTAAAATGATATTTCCTTGCCGTCTCTTATTGGAGGTTTTCCTCTTGTAAGTCATTTTGTTGTTATTTTAACGATAAAGTTACCTGAGTTAAGACCAGAATATGTCACTGAACAAAGTCAGTAATCTGTCTAAAAATACATAAATGATAAATAAATGCCACTAAATATTTTTGAAAGCTTGATCAGTATCATCGGTGTCTGTGCTGTGAACCCGTACAACCAAAGAACAATATATGAAAAGCTTCATATTTTATGTGATGCAGGTGTCTCTGATATATTAACAGGAGGCAAAGAAAATGTTCTCATGGGGGAGTGAAATTGTGCCGCACAGAAAGCATTAATGAAAAGAATTTTAAATACGTTTTCTTTCCTGGAGACTCTCTGACATGTTTCAGTGCTTTAACATTTTGCTCTGTAGAAATCAATACAGTAATCTGTTTCTTCCCTTTAGCGTCACATTGATTTTTGCTGTCTCTGTACTGACCCCTGCCGTCACATTATCTCCCCAACAAGGCTGGTTACTCCTACACAGATTAATGCAGCAACTGAAAAAATGAAGTAAAATCTTTGCCTTTCCCAGTCAAGTTTATATTTCTTTATAATCTTTTAAAATCTATACTGTCATCTTTTGTCAAGCAGTTTTGCACACCAAGTGCTTCATTCTTTTCAAATTTTCCATCTTTCATTGAGCCATCCCGTCCTTCTTTTAATTTGTCTACCTTTTTTCTAAAGTTATTTTTTTAGTTAATTCAGAAAACAACAAAGCACTCTTTCTCATTGTTTGTGAAAATGAAAACTAAGTCATACATCAGAAATAAAGATAAACTGAAAAAAAGATGCTCACAGATGAAGAGAAAAATTGTATTTGTGCATTTCTTACCTTCTTCTGGGGTTTTGAAGCTTGATCTTCCATCATCGTCATCATCACTGTTACCAACAGGACTCTCAGTGCATCCAGCAGGACTGCACGCACTTACAGTGACAATGTACTGGGTTGATGGAGTAAGACCAGTTATCACACCTGAAGAAGAGTGGAAAAGTAGTGAAGTAAAGAGTGTAGACAAAGAAACGATATCTATAAACAAATCTAACTTTGGACAAGCACCAATCATATTCACTTTATCTGGTAGAAATCATCTGGTATGAATTCAGGGAAAGTCAGAGATTTAATCAAATCAATAAACACATCTGGAGGGAGGAGGTATGGGTGGGTTTATAAGCTGGCTAACTGAACCTTAAGTGTGCTACTTCCATTGACAAATTAGCTCAACTTGAGCAATTAGAAGCCATTGTTACATGGTAAAAACAACTTGGGAAAACTATAACAGTCACTCCGTTCAGTCCCAACATCCTCGACGTGATTAGATGTACTCCACCTCTTGTTCAATGACTGGACAGATGGATGGAATACTTTTCAGAAGCATAGCATTACACCCTACATAGTGAAGACCTTTTAAAGCTGAACCAGTGGAGTCAGAGTTGGAAGTCCACATTTCATTCACATTTTAATTGCCACAACTCAAATCAATCAAATCAACCGACTGGAGGTTAAATAGTGTCTCTTTGTAAAGACAATTAACTTCAAAGAGTCTGTATACTTTAAGACCCCTTTATACTAAACATGCCTTAACTGGATCATTTTATTCTGTATAAAGCATAACACCAAAATCTATATCCAAATGGCTTGAAAGTGTGCTTTAAATACTTTTTTTTTCTGTGTGGTACTGTTGCTAAGCAAATTTGCAGTGCTTGGCAAACAGACCCGGCCTATTCTAATTGTTAAGCTTTACTCGTCTCTCTCTGATGTTTTTTAATTTAGCAGTCTTGGCCTCCTTCACTCCTTTATGCATTTCCAAAGTCACTTTTTTTACATTGTCTGTTTTCTCTTCCACTCCTCCCCACTCCCCTTTCTGCCTTTTGTGCTCAATCACCCTGTACTCGTCTATTTTTTTCACTCTCTCTCAGTGTTACCCATGTCTTTTAATTCAATTAGGGGGCCAGGGCCCCACTCTGCTGCTATTACACCCTCATTTGCTTTCTGTGTTTTTTAGCCATCGCTGTAATTCTCCAGTCAGGTGTCGAGGCTATCATAAATTAAGAAGGAGCCTTATCACAGTGGACTAAATGTCTGGAAAAGAGAGGGGGAGGGAATCAGGACCAGCAAAAGAGACACTGGAGAAGACAGAGGCAGCAAGCTCATCATCATATTTGCCTAGAGACATAGCAGCGAGGATGAGAGGGGGGACGAATCGCAGGAGTGGACGCAGACATCATCTTCATCATAAAAGACGAAGTGGGGAAAGATAGAAAGTGAGCAACAGCAAGAGAGAGGGACGAAAAGGAGAGATGCCAGGGAATGAGATCACTGGGATAGTCCTGAGTGTCTTGTTCCAAATGGTCTCCTAAAGCTGGAGGCAGGCCAATGAGACATTAACGGGTTTAGCTGGAACATCGTGGATGTATGTGTGTTATCATGAAAAGACAAAGGAGAAATTAAAATAGGATGTCTTTTCATATCGGGCCAAAAAGTTTGTTACAGGTATATGAGAACTCACAGAAATCAACAGCAACAGGTTTAACAGAACTGAGTAAAAGTTAAAGCTTAAATCCAAATCTATGCATGTTTTGATGTCATTTTTCAAAAAGGGTTGGATTGACTGTGATCAGTGTCACAAACTTTGTGGGAACCTTGTGATTAGATTGGTCAACGGAGACGGCAACAGAAATGGCCTCAGCTATAACGATCAGATTCTGTTGACGGCCCAGAAAATCACATCTGGAAACAGTATTAAAACTGTCTGTTACCTTTTGTCTGTAGTTTACTTCAGCCATGTCTTTGTCAATGTCTATGTTAATATGCTGGTATAGCGCAGTGTTAAAGCTTTTGTTTGCATTTATGTTTTATTTAGTCTTCTTCACATTGCCTCCTTTCCCACTTTCCAACAACAGATCCCACCTTTTATTTGTATAAAGTTTAGAAAGAAATGTGTAGAAACAGGTCTAAATGCAGAGCTGTGTACAAAAAAAAATACATAAAATTGCACGAAGGTGGGACTACAATATAACTTAAATGTCCAGCAATAACAAATAAATTAGAGGGTGAAAATATGTGCTTTACCTGTGAAATTTCCATTAGCCAGGTACGTGGTGGTGATAGGTGGCACTTCTGGATGGTCTTTATTATACGCTTTCAGCTCATATCTGTCAATAAGTCCTCGGACGTCACCTGTGGGCGGTAACCACCTCACCTTGGCACTGAAGCCGCCGATACTCTCCACTGTGGCTGGAGGTGGTACAGATGTAGGAACTAGACATTTTAGAGAAGAAATTATCAAAATAAAAGAAGACTGTCAGAATTAGATTAGTGTTGATAGATAATATTTTAGAAAGAAGCTTAAAACCGCATTACATTATATAAAAGGTGAATCTCCATAAATCAGAATTTCACCACTAAGTTCTTACATTTAAAAAATGTAACTCAAAAATGATGTTTCTCATGAATGTAGAAGTTGAATTTTTGAAATGTAATAAGTTGGTGAAATTGTCTCATCTCACTTTTTGCACATTAACTCTTTTTCACAAAATCCAAAAATCACCTCAAGCAAGCGTAAAAACTTTTTAGCAAAATTTAGGACGTTTTTAAAAATTTTGCTGTTTCCATCAACTTTTCCTAATGCGACACTTCAAAATAAAATAAAAACCTTGATGGAAATACAACTATATACAACTACTCAATAGTTGATGGGATTAATGGGCTATACACCCTTGTTCTAAGCTACAATGTTGTTGAAGTTATTTCTATGTTAAATTATAGTTTAAACTATAAGTTTATTTTTCTTTTTGACTGTCTTAGGACTTCATCTAGAGACAATCAAGGAATGAAGAGGACATTTTTTGTCTTTCCCCCTGTTTTGTAAAATGTATTTGTATAATTCAGCAGAATGGGTAATTTTTTCTGCTTGAAAATCTTCAATAAAAACAAAATAAAAGAAATATGACACTGTGTGGAATTAATCTATATACGACATGAGTTTCACTTTTTGAGCTGAATCCAACTGATTAAAAAAGAGAAAAACCTTGTTTACCACAAGCACAAGTCAAGTCAAACCTCAAGAGAAAAGTATATAAATACAAAAAACAGAAACAACAGGTAGACGGCACATGAGATTAAAGAAAAAGCTTTCCCCATCTCTCCGTATTTAATAGGCTCAGTAAATCATGCCTAACCATTAGCATAAATAGTATTTATGAGAGTAGTAACTTTTTCAGCACTGATTTAATACAGCCAGCTATTCATTCATGGCTATATTTCACAGCATTCAGCTTCCCACCTTTTCCTGTTGGCTTTTTTCCGAACATCATGAGCCACTGAGGGAGGTCCATCCAGGTCTCCTTTTTCTACTCCCTTGTGATCTTCATCGCTGTCGTGTTTTGTTTTCAGTCATTTGATATTTTGTCAACACCTGTTTTTACCCCTAATTATCTGCTTTGTTTCTCATGGCATTTTGATTTTTATTCATTAGTCATTTAATTCTTTCATTATTGTACCTGTGCTTTTCTACATTATCTAATTAGTCATGTTCATTGCAATATCTTCTTGTTTATGTTCATAATTTTTCCTCTCTGTATCACTCAATCGTCTTGCACATTTCTTTATCCCCTCCCTTCCTGTTGTGTAAGTTTAATTGAAATACTATTCTAAATTGTTGGATTCCTTCCCTCCTCCTTCATTTTTTTAGTTCTTACCTCCCTAATCCCTCGTTGTCCTTTATTTCTTCCTGTTTTTAGCACTTTCTCTCTCTCTTCAATTTATCTCCCCCTCTCTCTGGTCATAGGATGGCGTTCTGAGACCTACTAGTGTATCGTTCACTACTAACGAGCAGCTTTATATTACACGAGGGACCATATAGGCCATTCTGGGTTAACAGCCTTTTACTGTGATGCCCTTTATAGAGGCCTTATCAATCTCTTATACCGTCAGACCCTAGTTATATCAATGGCCTTCAATAAGGCTAACACACTGTACAAGATAATGCTGAAAAATATTTTAAGGTTGAAGAAGAATTGCAAATTTCAACACAGAAGACAAAACAGAAACTCAGGAAAAAAATACCCGACGTACTCTATGCAAATACTGTATACAAAATAGACCATAGTTAATAATTACAAGTGCATGCTATACAATCATCATCTTTGTACATTACTACTACTACTACTACTACTACTACTGCTACTACTACTACTACAGAGATGTCATACCTTTGACATGACTCCGTCCTCTTTGCCATGGTGATGCTGCCAAACCTCCTGGAGCCAAGGCAACAAACCTGTACAGGTACTCTAAAAACATAGTTGTTTTTATAAACACAGACATGAGACAGACAGAGCATATTGATTCCAATCAGATGCTAAAAAAGTGCATAGAACACGTTTTCTTAACGAACCCTAAACTTACTGGTTTTGGAGATATTTTCTTGCAGTAATCTTCATGACGTAGTTCACAAATACCCAGAAATATTTTTACACATTGCTTAAAAATCTCCAGATGTAATTAAGCATTACATTTAGAACTAAGTTTGAAGCACCCATAACCCCTGGCCTAATTAACAGTAACTCAGCACTACCACCACTATCATTTAGAACATGTGTTTGTCTAGTGTATGTAAATGGCCAGGCAATATTCCTTTACAGAATAAGAGAGTTGACAGAGATTATTCCCGAAGCAGCACCAACAGAAAATTTAAATTTTCGTGCTCCATTTTGCTGACAAGCATTATGAAGATGCTGAATTTATTTTACAGAAGGACTTTGCACTTGTCTGAGCTGCCAAAAGCACAAATACCAAGTTTAATGACCATGGTGTCACTATGCATTCATTCATATAAAAGACAACCTGACCAAATATTAAGTGCACATGCAATATCCATATTTTCGAAAAAAAATTTTTTTTTGGTTTTTATTAGCTTCAAACCAAAATAATCCAAAAATAAAAGAAATAAACTCTTAAATTGTGTCACTCTGTTGATTAAGTTGACATAGAACATAAGTTTAACTTTTTAAAATAAAATAGTAGAACTTTAGATATTTAAATTTCGCAACATGCATATGAAAGAAAAATGCACATTATTACCTGTGAAAGGCGACAAACTATAATCTGTGGCTTGTGTCTGTCTCCCAGTGTACACAAGCACAGAATCATTTCCTCTGCAGTTAAACCGACTTTCAGTGGTAGGACAGCCGTCTAAGTTGACTCTAACAGATCGGCGGTAAGCAACCGAGAGATTAATACTTCTACTGACAGGAGGGGTTCTTTCATCACTGCGAACAGTTAGACCCCGAATGCAACCTCCAAGCCCTGTGAAAGAAACCAACCAACCAACCAACCAAACAAACAAACAAACAAACAAACAAACAAACAAACAAACAAAAGGAACAGAATGTATCATGAGTACTGTAAATACAGGGATTATCCCATTTTATGTTTGGTTTGATTTGTATTGTTCTTCACTTAGTTCTACATATTTCTCATCATACAACACACTCCCAATTATGTCTGAGTAATTCTGTTATTGGAATACTTGAAAATAAGTTGAATTTAGGGTAAATAAATTCCAATACCTCCAGAGTGTCTTACAAGAAGAAACTTCACAGAAAGAAAACCTAAACCATGGGGCTCCCTAACAAATGAAAACTTTGTAAAGAAATATTAGGAAATTGCAGAGAATAGAACTAAAGCTACCAAGAATATTAATAAACAGCCACAGCTCAAAACATATTCAACTTTGAACACCTGACATTTTATGCATCTTACCATGTTTGTGACTTTGACGATTAAGACCAGGATGTGAGAGTTCAATGGGAACGCCACCCAAATAGAGGGGAGAATTGACTCTCAATCTTGCCGGCTCTCCCACTTCCCACATTTCCTCGGCCCAATCACCCACCGCCGCAGAGATGAGAGAGCCCTGTTTTGCGAGTGACAACTGTTTCCAGTCTCCATCACAGTAGCTAAGTCCAACCCACATGCGGAGTTCAGTTGCACGGCCACCGGACACAAGAATGAAGGACAAGAGACCGGCTTCCAGTTCTACCTGGGAAAACCCCCCCAAAAAAACAAGAAGGTTGATATTACAAATAAATATCACAGTTTGTCTTTCTTCTTAAAATTGTATCTTGAGTCCATTATCTTACAAGCATGTAATCTTCGGTTTGTGTGCTGTATGCAAACAGCAAAAGTGTACTGAGCTGGTCAGTTCTGAAATCCATTAAAATGTCAAAGTTATGTCCTCCACTGAAAACACCTGTGTCCAACTCCAAGTAACCTGCAAGTACACAAAGTATGTAATTAGTACCTAAATGTATCTGTATAACAAGAAAACATGTTAAATTTGAAATATAGAATATATTTTAGGGTATGAATAATTTAATCATACTCTCAGAGACTGAATAAGCAAATAACTCTTACAAAGCATTTTAAAAAATAAACTAATGAACTTGATCTTGAAACAGAGACCAATTACCTTATATTTCCTAAGAAGCAGCAAACTCATTACACTGTCATTAGCAGCAAGTGATGTATTGAGATAAGAAACAGAAGAGGTGTATTTGGGCACTAAAGATAAATTAAATGTTGACAAACATAGTTTGACAGTCCACATGGCATTTTGTTCCTCATTATTTTATATACCTTGTTAGATATGTTTCTATATCACAGCGTATGTTATGTGCTTTGGAGCTTGAATTTTACAATTTAGAAAGAAAAAGGAAAAAACAAAACAAAACATAAATTAACTAAGAAATTAAAAGTATAATCCTACCATCACCCAGAAAATGGACTCCTTTTACAGTATGAAGAGGACATCCTTCCCAGCTTTCATACACTCCCACCTTCTTGGTGGCTTTTTTCCAATCCAGTATTTCCCATTCCTCTGTAGGACTGTCACTCATCTTTAAACTTATGTCTTTGAGGCAGCCAGAGAAGCCCCTCCGAACCAGTCGGGTATCCCCTGGAAAGACAGACTAATACTGTTAGCCTTACCATCAGCACAAATGACAATTACAAAGTACAGTTTTAGGTAGAAGTTTTGGATGGACTTCTAATCGGGATGAATTTCATATTAATTTTCTTCTTTTATAGATTAATTGGGAGGAGTCGAGGGTCCATAGTGCATCGATTGAACAACATAGAACTTCAACAATTTGTGGAAGGATGAATTGGGTGAACAAGTTTGAAATTCTTTAGCATTTTCTCAAATCCCCACAGGGTCATGATTATACATCACTGCTCAAATATCCCACAAGTTGAATCTCAGCTGCGCCTTTTATGTAACAATTGTCAAGCTTATAGCATAATACCAGCTGAATATATAACCACTGTGCTGGACATAAGTGTAGTCCACATAATTTTAATATTAGGTTAGGGTCAGGGCTCTGAGAAGCCCATTCCAGAAGTTTAATCATACTTTAATCATACTTTGTGCACTCTAACACCTATAGAAGTTGACCTGTTTGAACACTCAATTACGTCCATGGTTTTAATAAGTTGTTTGCTGATTTAAGGTGAAGAATTTGGAAGCAATCTAAATCTATTGATTCTACAATAGATTTAAACTTCCAACTATCCTCAACCTTCATCACCAACGAGAAGTTAATAGGCCTCTTGACATTCTATTACCTTCAGGCCTACAGATTTCTGTGAATGAATTGACAATATATGAGGAAAATCCACAATAAATTTAATCTGGTAATCTCAATTGTTATCATTAAAAATCATTGAAGTTATATGCTGTATAATCCTTTTACCTTGGCAACAAAATGGTTTTAATTCATAATGAAAAACTCAAGTTTAATTTGGCAATTGCAATCATACATAGTGGGTAGATGTAAATAGCAACTGTATATATTCATTGTAAAAAGAAACAAAGGTTTTGCTCATCATAACATAAAACATTAATTTAAAGCTACACTTATGCTGTAAAACTGACAATTGGCATAAATAGCATAAATAATGACTTGAGCTTTACCTGAATCATTTCTTAGAATAGCAAAATCTTCAGGCAGGCCTCCAATGAACAGTCCCATGTTTTCCCCAATGATGCTGTTCCCACTGGAAGCTGATGCACTTCCTGGGAGCGGTGAATGTAGGGAAAACATACAAAGTAAAAGAGCAGAACAGGACAACAATAAAGACTTACAATTCAGGTTTGCTTAGCTAGCAATGACTCCTATGTTTACTGATGTATGTGGTGACTATTTTAAGAATACATTTGTCTTTAAAGCATTTGAGTTTCCTGGAAAACTCATAAATAAAATGTACTTCAAAACTTAAATCAAATTGACTTAACATCAGTATAAGAAAGGAAAAGCAGCAGCAGAAAAGTAGCAGAAAACACACATAAAACCATTGTTTTTTTCTTTCTTTGGGCCTGACAGTAATTTGGGATTTACTTTGCATAAATAACTCAACGTGATTCACACTATCCACATTTAAACTTATACCCAAGTCATATTTAAACACTGAGAAGAATGCTATACTGTACCATCCATACATTTACAAAGAAGCAGAAGCAGACACACAGAATGGATGGTGTGAATATAAAATAGTTACCGCTATATTGGAGGTTTATAGTGATTGTTCCCACAGCCCTTTGCCTAGTTGCTACTATATTGTGCCACTGGCCATCATTGTAGCGGCGATTCCCGTCACCGTGTACACCTACAGCCACTGCTGAACCCTATAAACAAAAATAAAAATGCATAAACAAGCGATATAAACCAACAATATGGGCAAGAACTTAAAATGTTTTTGTAAACATTGACTAAAGGTCTATGGGTTTTAGAGCAATTACCAAAGTTAATCTACAAACTTTAAGCAAAAGCAGAACACTTGATTAGTCTTTGAGGATTGATCACAAACACAACCAAGACACATTAGAAGGACACAAACGTGTACACATAATGATCAAAGTGCTGTTACGAAGCTTTTTGCTAGCTATTATGTATGACATCATTGTTCTGATCAGCTTTTAGTAGCAAGTAGGTAAAGAGCAATATACTAAAACAAGAAATCACATAAATGCGAATAAACACAAACACACAGTGATGAAGATTTAATGATGAGATCAATAAATGTATGAATGCCAGAGTATATCAGAGTCTGACATCTTTACTGCTATCGCCACACAGCTCAAGTTAACGAGACAACACAGAAGGAGTCTGTTTACCTCTTTTTGCTCTCCTCTCACAAATATACAGAAACACTTGTTTAATTACTTGACTGGGAACTACTAGCTGTGAAATTATACACTCAAACCTCCCAGAAACGTCTGTTGAAGTGCCCTTGAGCAAGACATTTAGAGTATAACTGCCACTCAAGTGGTTTTGTTCAATACACCAAGGTTTGATGGGTGGTTTTACTGGGAAGAACCGCAACAGAAAACCTTGCAAGTCATTTTCAATTTCTCAGGCAATGTATACCATCAGTGGAGGACATTATCTGTGTTTTGAGTAAATAGCTGGAGAAAACACACTGCAATTTAGGAAAACCCAGTCGTGCTGTGGTGTCATTCTGAGTGCTGCAGCACTTGACTGATATGTGTGTTTCCTATTGGATGCCCTGGTATCAATCTCTTAATTATAAAGCACAAGTCCATAAACTCGTGGGCACACAAAGCATTTTAAACCAAAATACCACTCCTGTGGCTTTTCATGCTGTTTTGCCCTTGCAAGTACACACAGCAAAACCAGATTTGGACTACATTATACAAAACACAACATTTTTTGCAATGAGTCTTATTAAATCAGACTGAACTTTGGAATACTTTTTGATTTCTACATTCAGTAGAAATCTGTTGACAACTGCTGACAAGTATTCAAGAGTTTGAATGAACTAAAATTACTATACTTACCTTTAAGCAATCTGGGAAAGTCTAGATGATGATGCTTCGTAACCACTGATTGATTAATTCACAATATTTGAGCTAAATGAAGACATTTGTGGATTTTAACACAATTCCTCAAATATATTGCTTCATGCAACATGGGAGAATTTTATGCAAAATTTCGAACAACATTTGTAAATTCTAAGGTATTTTTTTTCTTATGATAGCTACATCATGTTTTTTTTTTTTTACACAAAAGCCAGCTAATAATTTTATTCAGTGCACCAGTACAGTGCAAAGGCACTTCAAAGAAATATACTTTTTATATCTGTTTCAAGACTTTTCCATCGTTTGACACTAATCTCTACTCTAGCACACTGGTTTATCTCTGACAAGGGAAAGGTAATTTTTGTGCGTTCCTGTGCCTTTACATATGTATGTGTGTGGCAACACACACATACACTTATTTATAAGCATATCACTTCCCTGTGTCATGCTAAATTACCCCCCTGCACTGCTAATCCCATTAGGCTAGCTCAACAAGCTAATAGGGGGAAGTAATGGGCCCAGCTATATGTATCTAGGGGAACACTAATAAGCCGTGACACCACTCCTACTGTTAATTACCCCAAACTAACCTAAACAAAGGAATCAACCCAGCTGGAGAAGACACACAGACATCTTGCAATAGAACCATACACACCCCAACATTACATATTTATCTACTGATAAAAGCATTTTGCCAACTTATATTAAAAAGTGACAGTGCTTGGGAACCAATCTGGATGTATGTGTGTGTGCAAGTGTGGGCTTGTGCCATCAGTAAGTGGCCTTGTGAATCTACGTGTAATCGTCTCTCACTATCACTTTCATCATCAAAGTGACTGACTCTTAACCCTTCTACAAGTAGCTATACAGATGGATTAGGAAAACGGTGATCTGCATGTATGCAAGTGGGTGTTGGTGTGTGTGCATTTGTCTGTGTGTGTAAGTGCCAGGGTGAAAAGCTTAATTAGTTTGCAATTGGTATTCACGCATGGTGACTGCAGGGAATGAGTTAATTGCAGTCCAATTCAAACGTTGACACACTTTCAAAGTTTTCCCCTCTCCCTGTCTCCCTGACAGAAACCAATGAGGGGCTACAGATCACATTTACTAGATGAGAGCCAGTAAGAGAGAAAAATAAGAGGAGGTGGTGGAAGAGAAAGAAAGAAAAGCATGTAGAGAGAAGAGCAGATTAGACAAAAGAGTAAAAAAATAGGTGGAGTCAGAAAATTAGGAGGAAGAAAACAGACATACAAAAGAACAAATTTTCATAGAAAATGGGTTAAACAACCAAAGTGGTGTATGCTGTATGTGAGTTTGTTTGATGTGAACGTTTTATTTAGAGTTATTGAGGCGCTTGTTGCCTGCATATAGTATTAGATTTATATCTCAATAAAATTGTACAACAGATACACACCGAACAGAAATTTAGAGAGATCAATAAGTCGTCAGTAGTACCCAGAAAAAGCTTGCACATTCACAGGGAGAACATGCAAAAGACCCTACCATGCGATTTGAAGCCGTGGCCTTCTTGTTCCAAGGCAACAGTGCAACCAGCTGTGCCTCACTATTTCTATACATATTTTAAATTCATCTGCTTATGTCTTTTAATTATTGATATAATGACAATAAAAAAGTAAGATATGGTACCTGAGGATCAAACAAAAAGTATGGGCGTCCGTTTTTTATCTGGATGGCCAAAAACTCCTCCTGATGTCCTGGAGAGAAGGCAGACAGCAGGAGGCCATCTGGGGACCAAGTCTTGAAACTCAGCTTAACACCTAATGCAAAATTTAATCAAAAACAAGAAGATAGCAGGACTCAATAAAAAAAACAACACATTTTCATACATAATATCTTAAATACCTAGACAATAAGAAAATTGTTAATACAATAAAATAATTACTGTAGTGACAACATAATGATGGGGCCCCAGGCTTTGCTTAAGGTACTTCGATTTGAGTTGTGGCTGTAAAGGTGTTTTAAATTTAACCTTGAAAACAAGATGAAAAACCCACATGTAGATATTTTTATGTCCTCCCTCTGAATGATTTCCTAAAATTTTAAAAGCTCTGGAGTGGAACCTAGCAATCAAAGGTTTTAAAGCATACACACATTTTTAAACAGATAATTATCATGGTATGGATTACTGAATTATTTTTATGATATTGTAAATTCCAGAGTGCAAAAATTTAAGTAATAAAGTTGGACTCGATACCTCTGCACAATGCACTACTATATTTAAAGTTAAAAAAAGAAAGAAATGTTTGAAAAGAAAAGCTCTAAACTGACTATTTTCACTGTAAGACAGCTGTCTGAGATAATCCTACCACCAAAATACACATGAGGAAACTAGTCTTAGCAGACACATCTACTTTCACACTTATGCCATCTCTCACTTGTGATCTCTTTCTTTTATCTCCTGAAGAGTCTTCCCTGTGTACATTATAAGATCAAAAAAAGAGTTAAGATTGTGCACAGACTCAAATGTGAATGAAACTGCAGTAGGGGAACTGATAAATAAGGAAATAAGGAAGGCTATTTCCATATTTAACAACCTTAAATAGGAAAATAACTTTATTTTTACCAAAAGCAGAATCCTTTAGGATCCAAACGCTATGCAAGACCATGGAAGTATGCATCTAAGTGTATGCTAAAAGATGTTAGAGATTTAAAGACGTTATTTCTGAGCCATGTGTAGGGAATCAAAATTTGCATCAATGTTTGGCTTGTGTAATTATTAATTATATTAATTATAAAATATGGTGTGACCTTTATAAAGCTTCTGCACTGTGGGAAGCCAATATGTCTTAATGATAGACAGAAACCAAGTAAGTCATCAGGCCTTCTGTCTTGTCATGTTACAATGGATCAGAGTTTGGATCCTTATTCACTATTTGGTCCATATAACGGCACAGACAAAGCACGTCTTTGTGTGGGTTTCCATAAAGAACAACAAGCAGGATCATCTAAGGAATTAAATTAAATCAGTTTCAGGTTAAGCAGATGAGGAGTGTAATTTGATTTAAAATGAAAAGAAGTAAGAGCTCAACATTGCTCATTTTCACCCAATTTCATGACACACACAATTGGACAGAAAACCTATTAACTTTCCGGAGTTTCCTCACAGTAAACATCACAATCATGTCACATAAATATGCTACTGAAATGTTACAAACTCGGTTTTTGTCCTAATTTGTTTTATACTTTTGTATTAAGACTCAGCTTGTTTAGTACCATACATAAAATATATATAAAATAACTTATGACAGACTTTGATTTTCTCCCAAATGATCATACACCAGCTTAAGTGTAGAACATTAAATACAAGATTTTACATATTTGGCATAAGATACAGACATAAATAGGGTAAACATTTATTTTCTTTCTACAATTATGAAATATAAGCTCCCTAAAATAAAAAGCTATTTAAGTTGCAATCTATGTTTAGGAATACTTAAATGGTAATATAATTTTTTTGCATTGAACTTACATTCTGTACTTTAAGCAGATATGTGTCATTTACATTCATGACCTTGTCACAACAGAGAAGAGTGAAGTCATGACAGATACTTGACATTACATTACCCCCCTTTAACCATCTCTCTCTCCATCACACCTTCCTGATCTTTCAATCTTTCCCATCTTTCATCCCTTTGCTTTTAACCTTACTCATCTTTCTTGTGACCTTTTCATTCTCCTTTTCCTGTACCTTCTCCCTCTTCCGAATGAGCTTTCCTTTGGGCATCTTCAATTCTATCCTGTATTCAAATACACTCTCTTCTTCTAGTTCTGGTACAAACTCCCCTTACCTTTGGACATTTAAATGCTAGTGAATACCAAAATGCAGACTAAAACTCTGGTTTAACTAGTTTACAAGTAAATTGGCGATATACATGTTAAGCTATGTGTTTGGTGAGGCTTTTCTGTTTGTGTATTGAGTGCAGCCTTTAAAAGCAAAATGCTGCCCATACTAATGGCCATGTGCAGATGCATCGTGGCCTGCGGTCAATGGACAGCTCTACCACTGTGGCTTTACCAAAGGATGATGGTTACTTGGAGCAGTAGCCGCAAAATAAGGAATGAGACCTTATTTTTATACTAAATTAGTACGTAAGAGCCTTCTGACGTGTGCTCAACATATTGCCTCTCCTCCACGTTCCCTTGGAATACCAGACAAATGACAAAACATAGAAGTCGCCTCGAAGGGCTGAGGGACTTTTCCTGCCAAATGGATGAAAGATGAACAAAAGTCACAACAAGTCACAACAAGTGACTTTTGGAAAGTTTTTTTATTTCAGCGCACAATGTCTTTGTTTTCATCTGGAAGGATCGTAGTTTTTATTTTATTTACTAAATCGGACATTAGTTTTTATGGGGTGATCGGAAATACCTAATTTTAAACCTCAAAGTGAAGATCTTTTAAAGTTGTGATTGGGTGATTTCTTAAAACATCAGAGCTAATGGACTCACACTGAATTACATTCTTGAAGGACATGACGTATTGTTGCTTATCAAATGAATAATTAAGTTGGTACTATGAGTCAATGTGACTGTTAAAATGCTATTTTAATATTCAGGTTTTTAAATTTAACATTTTATACAATGGGTTTTACTTGATCACAGTGGGGTTTTAATTTGCTCATGACCTGTTGATTTATTTTGTTCACACATTTAATGAAAGGATGGATTATTGAGGTATAAAAATTGTAATTCAGAGGGAGATCCCAACAAATGTGAGAGGGACATGAATACTTTTCTAATTGCCAGTTTCAGGGAAAAGAAATATGTAAAACCTTAGCTGTGACCCCGTGTTTTAGATAAACAAAGCAAGCTGGGTCAAATCTGACAGGATAGGGCATTCAGCAGATAAAGTACTCTGGCCAGCTTATCTATTCTTACTCTCACATATAGAAAGTACCGTTCTCTCTGTGCATATTGTTCAGAACACTGTCCGGATAATATAAATTGATAATGAAGTGCATCAGTGGAGCATCTGTACGGGACATGGACCAATTATGTAATGGACTGTATGTAATGCATCTGTGTTGCATCCAGTTAGGACAAGAAAACAACTATATCATGCTATGAACTGACCCATTATTGTAAGACTGTTGACAAGTATTTCGTATTGCATAGAACTGAGTGTGGCTTTCAAAACATTGCCTTTTCCTGTCCAGAACTGGTCCTTGAGTGAACAAGTAAGACCACCTTGATTCCTGATGATAAATAATCCAAAGAGTTGACTCAAATCTTTCTTAATTAAAACAAATGTGCATGTGAAGTTTATTAAATAAATTTACAGCAGTGCTAAGAGAAGTTCAAGTATCATTTTCAGTTAAAAAAACAAGTGACATTATTACAATTTTTAAGATCTATTTCATTTTATCAAAACCAGAGGTTGATAACAGAATTCACTGTATCACAGGATTGACAAATAAGGCAGGCATGAATTTCTCTTTTTGAATTTAGTAACAAAAAGTTTTTGGTATATTCTAATTGTTGAGATGAAACTAAGTCTGCAGTTCAGAATGTGCTAGTCCACACAGATTTCCAGGTATTTTCAATAAAACAGACACTGAAACATTTTAGGATAGTAAAATATGTCTTGATGACAGTAATAAAAAATATTCAGGCATAAAGGTGGCAGTAAGACAGGTATAAGAGTCATTTCATATGATTTCATGGAGTTTTAGGATGCCTTAAAATATTCAGTTAGTTTTATTTGCATCAAGAGACCTTACTACCAATTTATGTTTATATAAAATTTATGCATCCTCCTATGGACTGTCATTCCCCATAACCCACAGCAGAAAGAAGAAGGCTTAGAAAATGAAGGGATGGAGCTAAATTATCACTTGAGAACTACATTATGCATTTCCGCTGATTCTTTATGTTTGTTGATAAAAAAAAAATTGTTAAACAGTCTGAAGTATTCAAGTCTGGGAAAAGGCAAAAACTGAAGAAATCTGAAGGGAAAATTACACCGCTACATATTTGTATGTATTTTATCAAAATAAAAACATATCAGAAATAAGTGCATATAATAAAGTGTGTATTTTTGGTCCCTGCATGATTCTTCCTGCTAGACAAGATGTTGGCCAAGCATGTCAAATGTACAGCATCTAGTGACACTGCTCATGCTCAGCATGACTTCCTTCAGATTTTCCCACAGGACTTGTGCTACTTCACACTGACAACCACTTTGGAGCCATCAGCAGACAAACCTGAGCAAGCACCATGACAGGTGACTGTGTTGCACATACAGTACAATAAAAAAAAGCTTCTCACAAACACGCAAACACTCACAGTGCAGCTGCACAAGAACAATGATGTTGTACATTATAAATCTTCACAGAAACACATACCCAGACATGTTTTTACATCAATGTTTATCACTTAGGAGCTTCATTCAATAGTTTACAGCTTTAAACAATTAATTACAGTAACAAAGATTATGTTTGATTTCTGACAGAAATGAACTTTTAGGTTCAACAGCTGTCCCTTTTGAACCTAAAACTTTAAGGTAATGTACTAAATACTATATGACAGTCTTCAAGTGTCTACTTTTAAGTTAAAGATGAAGAGGGATTTCACTTTTCAGCATCAAACTGAATCCAAATCAACAAAAGAATGGCTAAACATAAATTCAGGTTTTGGGTTGCCCAAACAAGAGTCTAGAACTAAACAGGTTTGAAGATGCTTAGCAAGATAGAATGAGGAAATATTACTAACACACACAGGACAAATAGGGCTGAATGTTGAAATGAAACACCTGCACAACCAGGCCATTTTTTATATACACCTTTTTCTCCTAAGTCACTTTTGAGTATTTTGATTCAAGTGTAGATTATATAAGCTACATTGCAGGTGAAAAGGGGTTATAAAATGATTAATCATTACCTCAGGTTTAAAGTCTCAAAAACCTCAAAATTTAACAAGGTGTGTAGACTTTGAGAGCTTCTGTAGCTTCTTTTATGTGTCAAATCTGCAGCTCTCATCAGGTTTTGGCACCCAAAGTACCTAACAATTTAAAAAATATCAGCTGTTTTTATAGAGCTAAAAAAGCTTGATCACTCCAAATGATAAAATTAAAACACAATCTCAGAACCATAAAGGATTACAGTAAATCGCACAGTGCAAAAGTGAATTCATGTTGAGGAGAACTCAGCTAAACTGAATAAGTAAAATACGAAACAAACTTATGTTATAAACATAATCTGTTATTTTTTTTTGTGAACAACTTATAAATCTATAAGGGATAATATCCAAACTTCAATTCAATTTTAATTAAGAAAGTTATACAACTATGAATTTGGTGGTTATCCAAGATGGAGTTCAGCTTTAGTATTGCCTATGAGGAACATAGTTTTTTGTCATAACTGTGATTTGTAACATTAAGTCGTCGAAATATTGACCAATTTGCAATTTAGAGTTTTATTTATTAGTTCATATTGTTTCGTGCCCATTGTTTCTCCTCGCTCTGTCTTAGTAAACAGCGGAGGTTGTGTGTAATCATCTACACAACATAACCTGAATAACTCCAGTCATGTTAGCTCTCTGCTGGCATTAATCAGAGCCTGGCGTATTAATGAGAGCGCGGCAGCTAGCTAATTACACCCATAGATTCTGCAGCAGCCCATTAAATATACAAATGACAGAATTAAAGAGCCCAGCCTCTTCTGATTAATCTTTAAATGGGGAAAAACTAATGATGTCTGTGCAAACTTTCCCTTCACACGTTTCTCCCCCTCTCCTCTCAACGTCAGTGCATAGCAATCAATCATATTAATTAAGGAAAAATAATTTGTATCATTTAACATTTCCCTCTTTCCTGCTCACTTGCTGCAGTACAGTGTGCTGTATTAGAGGTGTCTGGAAATTATCCAAGTCGATTTGTTCTTGCATTTATTTATTTTTTCTTTTTTTCTAAGGTATTTGTGTAATGTTTCATCTAACTTCATTAACTGCTGATTGAAGAAATACATCTGGATTAGCAAAAAAATATAAGCAGGACATCTTCCCCATTCCAATTAACCCACTTCATGCCTAAAATGTGAAGAATTACAAAGAGGAAGACAGAGATCCATTTCTTTTTAAATACATTATTTTACAAAGAACAACATATGTCACTCCTAACTGAGACACACAAGGTCGTTAATTCAAATGCATCCATGAAGAGCAGGAAGTCATACAGCAGGAATATAGATAGGTAAGATGAATGAACTAACAGGCATTTATGGAAACAGGCACTCAGAGGTTATTCATATCACTGCCTGGTTACATACTGTTCTGTTTCATCTAAAGTAAGATTCAGTGTGGCCAATGTTGACCTCAAGTACCTTTTTAGGCACTAAGAAACATCTTCAAACATAAGTGAAGGGGTTTAATTTATGGAAACATGCACTCCGATCGCAGTAATTGCACATGGAAAATAACCTATTTGACCAAAAATAATTTTAGCAAAGTGACCATTAAGCAACAGGTGAAAGGGTAAATATTATTAAATTTCAAATGGTAGAATTTGTTTTACTTTAAATAGGATTTACCATGCACAATATTGACCCAGCTCAAGGATGAATCCTTAACATGTTTTGGAAATAAAACTACCTGCATTAAGAACTATAGAAACAACAAATGAATAACAGCCATGGGAAAGGGGACAATGTTGACAGGGAAAAATTGTGATTTTTTTACTTCAGAGTCCACAAAAAATTCCAAGAGACCAATGTTACTGATGGAGCTATTGCTTCAAGGCTTAGAAAAGTGTAATTAAATTAGAAAAATTAATTAAAACAAGTTTAACTTGCAAAGATTAATAATATAACGAAAGGTCAAATCAAAAGACACAAAACTACAGCAATTTAGTAATTATAAAAAAAGTTACAGTTGTATAGTTATCATTGCTGGAGTTACAAGGTTTCCACGAGATATCAACGATTGACGAGTCTCTCCTCTGTGATCAATTGACTCTCAAGGGGGCATTACACTGCATTACATTCATAATCCAATTTGGCTTTGATTTGTTCGCTCTTCCGTGCGCTTCTATGGGAATAATTGTCTGCAGATGATGCTATTAGTATTGACGGTTGTAAAAGGGCGACGGTTTGAGGACTGCCGACACATTGATGGTCCAGAATAGATCCGGTCTGAAAGTGATTGTCTGATCCATTACCCTTTATGAAGGAGGAGACTGGAGGGGGCAAAGAAGCATGTCTCAATAACAAAAATCATCATCAGTTTGTTGGCAGTGTTCAAAGAAACTGTTTACCTTAGTTCTATAAGGACACAGAAGAGATCAAAAACGTAATCTGTAGATCTGGGATTAAACCAATCGTACTGAACGATAACCAGGTAAAGTGGTAAAACACGGCAGAATAGTAATTTAGTGTCTAAAATAGAAAGTAAATCTACTCCCAGTAGACAAAACAACATGTCTACAAAAATCTAAATTTAATCATGGATTCTTTAGCATAAAACAAATATTAAAATTACTTATAGGTAGTGCAAATTATGTTTACAATTAATATAGATATTAATTACTGAAAAATATTTTTTTTATTATGAACATGTTTTAAGGATGCTTATGTGGACATCAATAACAACTTTCTCTTTTAGAGGATTAGAAATTAATAAATGGCAATGGAGCAAGGACGTTGTCACTAGGTTTCAGAGAATCTTGTTGCCGAAAGATTTGCATTACTGGGAAACTGGTAACTTTCAACTTTTGACATTTAACATGGTTTTAATGTTGTCACATAACTTAAACATCAAAATGTATCTTATATCTCTCTTTGCAGAGACAAATATAAGTGGTGATACTTAGTTTGTACAAAAGAGGGAAGCAATCTCAAGTGGCATCAAAGAGCTTTGCATGCGCAAATCCTACTGATTAGTATCAGCAGTCATTAATTATGAGCGTCAGACTGGCTGATGTTCTCAGATGAAGCAGAACATGTTTGGCTGTGCAGCTCAACCCTCTAATGATGCTGGTAAACAGAAAGATAATTGTCCTTTAAGATTGACTGGGGAAGTCATTCTAAAGGAATGTTACTGTATGACAGAAGTTGCTGTGAAAAGACCTGAACATAAAAATACATGGATGTGCATGCAATTGTACTCACAATCTAAAGAACACCAAAATGGTTTTATTTTGTATTTTTCAAGGCACAGAGTGCCATTTTATACAGCAATTAAGTAACTTCAGATTCCATGAAAATGCTGTATATGTCAAAAATGACTGAAAATAAATTGGACTTCATAATTTGACATTTTGAAACTGGCCTTGGTCTCTTTAAGAAGCTCCTTTAAGTACAATATCACAACAAAGCTTCTCATAATGCCATTAACTGTACTAAACAGTGTTGGACTGAGACGTAGTTTGTTTGATAAGCTCAACAGACTTGCAGTTCCACCAGGTGTTTGCTAATTGTTGTTGCTACTAGTCTTTTGAAGCAGTGTGGGGCAAAAGATTGACTGGGAATTGCAGCTCCAAGGAGAAACTTTGGGTAAATAGGTGGAGCACTGTGAGAGCGAGCGCTTCTGCACACCGAGTGGCTGCCACAGGAAATTCAAACATGCATGGAAGAATCAAAGCAAAACTCCAGGTATGTTTTTGATGAAGAAATAACATTAAAACAACATAGGAGGTTCAAAAATGTCTATACCCCCTGTCGTGGAAAAAATACTATTTCCAGTCACTGTTCAGGTAGAATCACTCAATCAGGTTTATTCATGTATTGTACAACACACAGAGCTTGTAGGACAATCAGTAATGAAGCAGGTCTGGATGAAAAGCTAGCAAAGCTCTGCCAGGCAGAGACTACACATGAGTTTTATACCAAGGATAAAGAATTAAAATCAAGGGATGAGATAGTCTGGTTCTGATGCAGCTGTGGAAAACAACCTTCCAACCTCGTACATGTAACCCAAATAGTTCTTTTGGTGAGAGTTCACAAACATTTCATATGACATGACTAGCAGATGTGACCTTATTGTAATTTTTCCATCACACCCCCTATAATTTTTTTTTTTATCATTAAGACTTAAAACCGGACAGAAAACACAAAGGGTAACTCAGAACAAATTGAGGACAATCAGTGCAGAAAAATTACATTATTTTTGTTGAACCAATGCATGTGTGGATTTGCACTATGTCAGAACAAATTAACACATCCAAAAGATTTCTAAATCTCTTAAGACTGGATAGTATAAAAATAAATCTCACTAAAGATGTAGCAAAAATAAGTTAGATATAATTCCTTACCTGTAAAGTCAGCGTTATTGGGAAGAGTATTACTGGGAAACTGGTAATAACCATTTCCTGGAAATCTAGTTCCTCTAATAACTGGTTCTTGTGGGTCAGAGAGTGATACGTCTGTTCTCTCCACCTGTAAAAGAGAAACATATAGTAATAAGAGTATTAATAAAATATATTGTGCAAAATGTATTTTGTAAACTTAATTAGTTACTGTTAGTAATTTTATTGTGCCCACAACAGGAATTGTAATTTGTCTAAAATGTGTGATATTAAGTTTTACACAGACAAAAAAAACTTCAAAAGATTCCCAAGACTTTTGGGAAAATATTCTGTTTAGACTCATGAAACAAAAATCATGAGCTCCATTATATCCAGCATAAAACTAAAAACACCTCAGATGGAGAACATCCTACTGAAATGTCATATCATAATGACCTGTGTCTGTTTTACTACTTAATAATCTGAACCATTTTGGGGGTCAAGTATTATTATCTTTCTCCGATATAAAACTTTTGATGATCTGAAATATTTAAGTGTAAAAAAACAAAACAAACAAAAAAAAACCAACAAGTAATAAAATAACTGAAAGATCATAGAGAGTTTAGATGTATAAATAAGAAATTCCTTGTAATAAGTTCATTTTCAAGTGGATTAAAATTTCTCAAAATCCAACCATTAAAAGGTGTGGTTCTACTAAGCATGTAGAACAACTTCTAACACATCTGCCTTCGGGTGTGAAATGCGTCACTCGAAATAATAAATGTCTATCATTACAATAAACAGATCATTAAAGTTATTTGAGACTTTCTCTGGAAACTCTGAATATGTGCGCTAACTTAACAACACAAAGGGAAAGAACATCTAATGAGAATCTGTGTGTCATTAATCCCTGCAGAAACTATTTACAATATGTTATTGTAGACCAAAGAGGTGAAAAAACTAATTTACATTTATAATAACCAAATAAATAAAGCATCTGATAGCTTTTAATTAAACTGTAAACCAGTTATTTTACCTGGTAAAGTGGGCTAGGTCCATTAAGTTGAACTGGAGGATCCCAGTCTATCTGAATGGTGGTTTCATTTACAGGATGTAATCGAGGTGAAGACAATCCTGTAGGCACTGAAAAAAAGAAGTGGGAGAAAAGATAAATCATGCAAATTGTATATTAATAATGGGAGATCAAAATGTATTTCTGTTTTCTTTTTTCCTCCATCAATAGTCCCCAGATGACTTGTGCAAGGGCCGCAATTAGACAGCCTGTATACTTATTGTAGGCTAAATGTCTAAAATGGTCTGTGTAAAAAGATGTTAATAACATGCAAAATGTGACAAAGGTGGACATGTGTATGTGTTTGCATAAGAAGGCTATTGAAAATAAAAAGTTAAAAAAATTAAATAAACTAATGTGAGATCAAGTGGCATTTTGTTCAGATGATTGAGTTTGTCTCCCTGAAACAGCATTTTTAAGCAAAATTCTATTTAAATTCAAAAACATTCTGACAAACTTTGCTGTCGTAGTTAACCAAAAATGTTTGCCATTCTATTTTAATTAGTCATGACATTTAAATGGATTTTATTTCCCTCACACAGTCCAGCATTGACAAAAATCCTCTTTTCATGCATGAAGCATTCATTTAATTTTCCTCCTTCACTTTAAATGTTAAATTAAATGTCCCTTTGAAACATAGCAGGCAGTACACAAGCCATAATTTTATCGTGTATCATAAATAAATCAGCTGCAGACTGACTGATGTAGGGAGAGGTAGAATAATGGAGAGAGAAACATGTCATGTCATGGGTATAGGAGTGGGATAGATGTGTGTACATTAAGTGTCATTCCATCACTGTGTTTCAGTGTTCGTTTCAGTAATTGTTTAAATGGCCTGTGGTGAGAGTAAATTAGCTCTGTGTGACACATGTGGACCATGGTTGGTGTGAGTGGTAATAGAGCACTTAAAAGGGAAGTGGATAGCTCGTTTAAGACACCTCATCTAGGCACATCCAGCTATAAATTACTGCAAACCAATAGCAAACCAGTCCATTGATATGGAGCTATGGCAATAGACAATATAGATGTGGCAACAGGCAACTTGCTCAGAACAGTAGAGAGCAGTTTTTCTTTTCGTAAAGGCAAAAACTCTACGCAATATTAATAAAAAGAAGTTAGTGTTTAAGTAGACCATGAAGGTCAGCTTTAAGGAATTAAAACCAACAGTTTTTGTAAGACAATACAGGCCACTTACAGGATTATTTTTTGTGAAACCCTCAATCTTGTGGCTTAAAGATTTGATCAAATTAAACCTTAGCAAGCACATCAATTCACATATTCAAGAACCATGCAAAAGCGTTTATCAAGGCAAAAGAAGTCAATAGTCATGCAGGTCATGTTTCTTCACAACACAAGTGAAAAATGTATCAGACAAAATTAAACTAAAGGAAGCAGTCTGTCCACTCTTTAGTGTCACTTTCTGTAGTTGCGGCAACGTAATGAAAAAGCTCACATCTGTTGGACAAGTGGTCCAATAGAATGCAAAAGTCTACTTTTACTATTAAATATGTGCTATTCTACTACTTCACCACAGAGACCCTAACACACACAAAACAGTTTAGACAGAGAAGGTGAGAATGCTGATGAACTGGTAAAACAGAGCAACGTTAGCTTTGCTGACCTGGATCTCAGTTGTGTTATTTTACATTGTACCAGATTTACTGGCCCTCTTAGGGTTCAAGGTCCAATTTTAGGCAAAGTAATTGGCCTTTTCTTGCCTTTTTCCCATGTCAATGAACACAGGAATGACAACAACAGAAGATAAACATGTGCAAGTGGAGGCATATAATTAAGTGAAGGATTGATATTGATCATATAAGATAACAAATCTTTGTTTTCCAAGTCAATCCTCTAATAACGTGTTACAAAATGGTGATGCAATATTAGCTATATTTTTGCTGACCATTTCACTGCTCATTGATTCAAGTAGGCATACACACCATAAGATAAGAAACAAAATACAAAATGACAGAGTAGAGAGTTAAATTACCAAACTAGAGCAGAGATTTGTTCAATTTATGAACTCTGAATCAGTGAGCGCTGGTGTTTTAAGTAAATCATACTTCTTCAGTCAAAGCAAAAGTAAACTTAACTTTCGCTGTAAAATTATTTTTCAATGACAAACTTGCATAGAAGCAGTATATAACCCCCCCCCATGACTTTAATAATAATGCATAGGAATTATAATAAAGACAAGTCAACATAAATAAAATATATTGATTCAATTTTGCCTTTGTATTTGTAATATATTTACAAATGTAAAAGTAGAGTACATCATGTCAATGCTTAAGCCATTATAGCAAGGTACTCTTCTTCCTTATTGACTGTAATTTGTGCAGTCAATAAGGAAGAATATGACTTTTATACAGTTTGTTTAGTATGTAGTCATTTATGATGCTTTTATATTTCCTTGCTGGTCAACTAAAATTTTCCTCAGTACTATGGCACTGACATTTTGATGAAACTCACTTGTCTTCCCATGAGTTAACTAAAACACCTGCAGTACACTAACTGTTCACCTGAAAGCTTAATTTTAGTTGTCAACATGGTAATGAACTAGTTAAATCATGGAAAGGCTTCCATGAGCAATTGTCCAGGCGTGTTGGTGTGTTTCCTGTTTTTACAGTGGCTGCCATGTCTTAACAGGCTCTTAGCAGACAGCTACACCATGCACATAAGTACACCACTTATTGACATTGTGATCCCTTGCCTTGCATATTTCTTTTCTCAGGAAGGGCCTCAGGCCAATTATGCATAAATCAATAAAGTTCCTGTTCTGTTGAGTGGTGTTACAACGTAAGCGTGTATGTGTGTATGTCTCTCTGTGTGTATGTCTTGTAGAACAAGCAGTTATGGATGTAGGATACATAAAACATCACAATCAGTCCCTGATTAGCCACTTACTTTACAATGTGATCAATAACTTTGCAGGGAGACACACACCATCGAAACCATGGCAAATGCATCAACACACATCGACGGAGATCTCCTTCCTTGTCTCATTATGTCCGCCACCATGTGTGCTCAAACATTTAGTCGTGTGCTTCGGTGTAATTCCAGCGGTTTCACAGATGTCGTCTCCTCACTTACAGCAGATGGTAGCTGACTCTAATGGTCCAGGCTTATGTAAGGGACATTTATCAGTGCATCTGCAGCATGCTCGAGTAAGTCTTACCAGACACACAACTCAATGAGAGGATAAATCTCACCAGAACAAGATTTTGTTTCAGGAGACCTCACAATGCTAAAATTACAAAACTTACAGTTGTATACAGAAACCTCAATATTATATTTTGACACTAACCTAACGTTTCATATTCCAATACTGTTCATATAAGTAATAAAATAAATTTCACACTGATTTGGCTTTAATTTAAGATATAAAATAGCTCAAATAAAAAGGTACAAGGTACCATGACATCTGCTATAACAATGCCCAAATACCCAGAGAAGCACATAGTATATAGACTATTATGATAAAAGACATAGTAACAAATAAGAAAGCAAACTCTACCAAACAGCATGCCATTATCATTTCTTACAGTGGAATCAAGGGACATCTTTGGTGTAAGATGAAAGAAAACTGTGGCAACAGATGTGGCTGTTAAAAATACATTGACTGAGTCAACTGGGTACAATATGCCATATTGAATTGTACAGTATTACAGTCAAGAGAAGTCTTTGGAAATCACTTGAAATAAACACTGTCACTGTGTCAACAGATGTAGCCATTAAAAATACATTTAAACAGCCGACCAATTACAAAGGAAGACATCTTTCATTGCTCTACACATGAGGGATAACTACTGGAGCAACACAGAAATATTTGCAGTGTAGCTCCTAAACATGTGTTGAAAGGTTGAAATCTCTGAGCAAGTATTTTCTTTCATCATTTTTGCATGTATTGTGTGTTTACCTGAAACTGTTATCATTGTTTAAAAGACAGCATAATCAGAAAGCTTAGAAATCCTAAGATAACAGATGGAAATGTGTGCCGTGGGGACAAGTTCTCATACTGCTATTTGCTATCAGTGAATAAGACAAATAAAGACAGAATTAAAATGAGAACTGTATAAAAATGGAGGATTGTTTCAGATTATAGATGGACAATCTAATGAAGTTACTAAAAACAATCTTAGGTCTGTCTGTGTCGATTCTGGAACCATCTAAATGCTGTACAGGCTATTAATCTACAAAGAACCAGAGCGACAAAGTATGTGTGTTTCTCTAACTCTGTGTGCGTCTGATTCATGACCAGCAGGAAGTGTGTGCTACGCCACATTTTTCTCTTTGTAATTAACAGTAAATTGTTTTTACTGCTGGCACCATAATATCCCCTCTGGTTAGCATGACCAATGCTGTCACCACTCAAGCATGCAATGACTGACTGCTCTTCCTAATGTGCTTGAGTGTGCCGATGAGAAGCTTTGTTACACTACATGGTATCATTACTGTATAACATGAAATACTTTTGTCGATATCAATATTAACTTTTTGAGCTGCTATGTAGTTGTGTTTTTGTTTGCACTATTTAAATTTGTTTGCACCTCAGTCAAACTCATTCTGCATGAAGTTGGAAAGCTTCTCTGATATTATATGCCTTTAAACTTCCTCCCAACACATCCTTAAGTGATTCGCTAGTGACAGCAAACAAGAATTACTTACTGTTGGATATTGGATTCACTAAACATATCTGACAATACTGAATGTGTAAAAACTGAGTTAGTTGTAGATTCAGATAAAAACATCAACTGTGGCATTCTGATCTAATAAAACTCTGTGATAGGCGATATCAAATTTAAAAGTGTTGCAAGTCGGTTGGCAGATTGGTTGTTTTAGTCCAATCTGAAGTGTGAGGAGTGTCATGATTAGGTGGTTGTAGGTGGGGAGGATGAAGCGGAGGACCTAGGTGGCTGAGTAGTGATGATGGTTTAATGATGAAAAAAAGGACAAAAATCCAGGCAGCACAGAGGAGCAACAGCTAGGAGCTAGTCTCTGGTAGCAACTGGTAAACAGTAATCAATATATGGCAGACAGGAGACAACTAGACAGTCTAGACAACGACCTGAACAGAGAACAGGAAATACAGGTGGGTATAAATACACAGGGGGTAATCAAGGGAATTAGACACAGCTGGGACCAATCAAGGTTAGACAGGACAACATGGAAACTCAACTGACACAGAACCCTAAATAAGCACACAGAAAAACTCAAATCCTTACAAGGAGGTGGAAAAGTTTGATCTTTTTACAAATTATCTGTTTCATATTATACTGTCACAAAGTAGTGACAGCATTAATAAATATGTAGAAATCATATTTTTAAAGTAGCATACTACTGAGTTAAAAGAAATTTGACTTGCCATTTGATGCCTTGAAATTGGAACTCTGTCTCTTTAAGAGGCTCCTATTCTTTCCAGCTCTACACCTTCAAAACATCATCACAACAATGTTTCTCATGATACCGTTAACAACTGTTAGGAGCGTTGGACTGAGAAATAGTTTGTACTAAAAACTCAGCATACTCGCAGTTCCACCCGGTGTTTTCTAATTGCTGCTGCCGCTAGTCTGGAGGAGGTGAGTGGGGGAGGTTAGCTCTGTGAGGCAGAAGCATCAACTGGAGACTGCAGCTCCAAGGAGGAGTTTTGAGGAAATATGCAACACTTTGTGAGAACAAGTGTTTAGGCACCCCCAAATGGCTGCCACAGGAGATTCCTCAAACATGAATGAAAGAATCAAAGCAGCACTCCAGTTCCAGTTATGTTTTTTTTTTCATGAGGGAATCACGTTATAACATGAAATAAAGCTCAAAAAAGTTTATTTTACATAATAACCACCTTTAAAAGCCCATCTTTTCCTTTGTCAGTGTAGGAAGGAATGAACCCTTAAGTATGCATCAGAAAATATAATTAAGCTTGTGACAAGGCATCTTTTTGTTGTACCTGCTGGTAAGGTCCGCCCCGTGCTTGGCAGACTCGTAATACAACCCATTCTTGTGCACAGTGCGACCGTGAAGTTGTAAATGTGGTATGGCTTCAGTCCTTCTACCATGTGAACAGGCCATGATGATGCTTCCATCCTACGCAAGACCTGAAAACAAGATAAATATTTAGAATCAAAAGATCATACATAATGACAGATAAGAGAATAACCATTAAAAAATATATATTTATTTACATTTAGACTAAAAAAAGACATGTTTTAACCATCAAGTCTAATATTTTTAATTGAAGAGCTCACCTGGCTTATGACTGGAGGAGCATAGGGGTTGGTGGTTTGCTCAGTTACTAAGTTGACTCTGTATTCTGTGACTTGTCCCCTTGCAATGATGCCGTAGCCCTCAGTAGTGTTCCACGTTACGTTGAGGGTGGAGGATGACAGTGCAGACACATCTGGAGGAGCAACAAACTCAGGGGCTGAAAATGGACAATAACATTTCAACCATAAGTTGCAGCAAAGTAGCAGGGAAGAAAAAAGCAGAAGAAAAACAGAGACTAAACATCTTATGTTCTCTACCTTTGAAGTATACAACTCTGGAAAAAAGATCACTTAAAAGTATCAGTTACTCTGATTTTACGTTTTATAACTATATGTTTGAGTAAAATTAACATTCTATGAACTACTGACAATATGCCTCCAAAAATCCAAGCAAAAATTTAGTATTTATTTGCAGAAAAAGAGAAATAGTCAAAATAACGACCTCAAGTAAAGCAAAGAAAACAAGTTCATATTCATTTAGAAACAACAATACTAATGTTTTAACTGAGGAAGAGCTCAGAAATCAATATTTGGGGGAATAACCAGGAGGTTTTCAATGGAGTTCAGTGCAGTGGGCTCTTCATTTTTTCTAGAGCTGTATGTTATGTTCTGTCAGTATTTTATAGTTTAAATAGGACATCAAATTATCTTTTTTTTTTTTTTTTTACTGAAAACTCAGTAATTTCATTATATATACAACATGAGAAATTTCTAGCAAAGATAACATAGACAAATCATTCTTATGTGAACTCAGTGGTTTTGAGTGTTGTGCAATTCTATGGTTGTGATAACCACAATTACACGACAGATTAGAGAGGGAAATTCTTTATTTCACCACTGATGGCATCAAACTGTGAAATATGCTATGAAATGTGATTTATGGTCAACATAACCACTGTCATATTCACCCTGCATATGTATGTGCTAAAACCCTGGCACACATTTCACATCTAAAATCGTGTTATCATATGCTTGTTATCCAGACACACAGCTGAGAGTGATGTTGGAGGCAATCATTTAGTCTTAATGAGCCATATCATCTCTTTGAAATTCAAATACCTTAATGAGTCCCCCCTCCCCACATGCACTTTTTATTTCCCTTTCCATTTTTTTCAATCAATCTGACAGTTACCCTTGTTTCCTTTTTTTGTCTTTCTGTTGAATTTCCTAACTATTACCTTATTTTATTTTGTAACCAGATGACTTCTCCATAGTTTACACCTACTGATGCATATCTAGTGGAAATTTCTCATGGTCTGGCTTCTTTCTGAGTTGTTACATTAAGGTGGTGTAAAGAAGAGGCACACATTGGATAATTTATTTCTTATCTGGTCCAGGAATATTTTCTTACACTGTATTTTCTCACAAATCAGCAAGTCTTCATGACCTTCTTCAGTCAAGAGAGAAACTTCTGCTTGGACATATTTCCAACTTGTAGAGTCTATACATAGTCATCTATCATCACAAGGTCAAACTTGATGCCAAAATATTACTCAGATCAGTACTGAACTAACAGTTAGCTGGTAGATTTACCTGCTGAGGTAAAGAAAGTCTTAGCAGTTGAAATGAGGATGTTTTTAAAACCATTTATGAAACGCGGTTTCTCAATAACAAATGAAAAAAAGACTGTAAATGTATTTGCCTTCCGCTCATTTTGTATACTGCATGGAAATCAATCATTATGTTTCATGTGTATTTTACGTATTGCTCTATTATGTCTACAGAGAGAAAGTGAGCCCATTGATCTCCAATATTAGAAAGTTACAGCAGTGGATACAAACCTCCCTCCAAGGTGTGTGCTGTGGTCCATTCTGATGTGACATTTCCAGCACTGTTGATGCTTACAACTCTTAGTTGATAGGCTGAAAATGCCTGCAGACCCTCTATAATGGTACTACTTTCAGGAGGGGACAATGTAGTCTTTTTGGTTGGATTTTGTTCTGGGAGGTCGCTTGGATCCAGCCAACCAGAGCTGGAAAAAACTCTTGTCTGGGAGGTAAATGCTGATGCGTTCTTTGACTCCAGTGGTCCACGGAGAAAGAGCTCATACTTGGTGATAATACCTGTGACAGGACAAAACGGAAATCAAATCAGCATATGAAACATTAGTAATAATGACGTTAGGCTTCCAAAAATTAAGATCTTAGTTTCTATGCTGCCTGGACAGTCACAAGCAACAATCTTCAGTCAGAGGATACTTTACGTATTACAAAACTGACTGCTAACCAGAGATCCTTCCTGTCCACCACCATTTTTGAAGATACTTAAGATTCTTGGATGATAAAAAATAAAAAGGCTACTTTTATTCTTCTCCATCCACACCATCTTAACCAGTAAAATTTCAAGATTGGCAAAGACAATAGTACTGAATTTGGCTCAGAGAAATAAAAGAGAGACGACTTGTTCTTAAACCACTAATAGAAAAACAAGAAACAAGAAAAACAACAACTAATGTGAGTTCAGGGCACAGTTTGGAGGGAAATGATCAATAAGAGCAAAAAGAAAAGAGATGAAAACAGGGAGAAACTCAGGTTTTACAGCTTTGTTTGACACTGAGCCTTAGAGCTACTACAAAGCTCTCTGGATTTACCAAAGACACTCTCAGTTCAGTGTGTATGTTGAGAGTGTGTGGGAGTTTATGTGTTTGTGTGCACTGTTATGTTGTTCCTATTCAGTGTGAACGAAGAATGCAAACATCCCTACTATTGGGTAAGTGTTTGTGTTTCCTGAAATTACATGTTTATATGTATATGACTTTTTTTTTTACAGTTGTTCACATTGACAGACAATGTTTGGATAACTCAATACAACGTAAGCACAGAAAGACGGAGTATATGCGCATGGAAGTATACCATTGGGCTGACTCGGAGGCACCCAAGAAGCATGCAGTGTATGAGGTCCTGTAGCAGTGATGTTGGGAGCAGGCTGGTTTTGTGGTGGTGCAGTGGCTGTCAGAAAATACAGTGGAGGGCTAGAGGTGCAGCCCCCAGAAGAGCAGGCCTGGAGATTGGAACAAACCTTTATTTTAATCTTAGGAAAAACAATAACCAAGTTATGGCCAAATTTAAATAAGTAAAAATATTGCACATGGTTCCTGGGCATACCTACCTCCAGTGTTACAGAATACTGTGTGAAAGCCTTTAAACCGCTTGCCACAGCCTCTGTAGATAAACCTATGTAGTGAATAACCGGCTCTGCTTTATCAGATGACTTCACTGATGATACCACAAACCTAAAAGACACAAATAAAGAGTATATAATCAAGTTTTGCATTTAGTTTTATTATTATATGGTGGTATTCTGTTTAATTCAAGTGCAATGGTGGCCAAATGGGCAGCTAAGAATATATGCAGAATATTTAAGCTGCACAGACACCAAGTAAACATGTAACTTTACAATATGAGCACATTTTTGTTAAATATGTTTCCAGTCTCATTTGCCTCATTTCATTTTGCCTACTAGATACTCCACACCTCAGTTCACTACAAAACTTCCAAATCTATCCTAATCCTTCAAATGTCATTTGAACTTGAAGTCCAAAACACTACACAGGCTGCAACAAGAAAAGCTGGTAAGCATCCATTTAAAGTGCTCTTTCTTTAAATACTCAGTCATTACCTTTCAACTGGGCCTGTATCATTTCTTGGTATGCTCCAGTTAAAGCTTGCACTGGTTGGGCCTGGTCGTCCAAGGAGGTTTAAATGAAGCTCCTCTCCAGAAGGTGGAGCCCCTAAAGTCTGGTACGAGGCTGAAGCACTTATTGTCTCACCAGCTACATTAGCTGTGTTGAGCCAATAGGAGTAGTTGGTAAAGGGAAACAAACCAACGTCCACAAAGGATTCAAGGCCTTAACAAAAGGAAATTAAATTAATTCAGAACACAATACAGCAGTATTTATGCCATGCAAATAAAATTAGGGAAAATAAAACCTTTGAAAAGCTGTGTTGGTACATACTGAAAGGAAAATGTCTCTGGATGGTATGAACTGACTGTCCATCCCTCACGAGGGTGTAGTTGAGTCTATGTGAATTTGGGGAATCAGGTGGATGCCAGGAAAGATGGATTGATGAGTAACTAAGAACTGAGCCAATCGGTGAAGGCTGCTGTGAAGGAGCTGTACAATGAAACAAAACCAAAATTAGAAGGAACCAGAGTAACAAACAGGATTTGAATCATTTTATTAATTCCAAAAACTGGTGAACTGTATTAATCAAAATAAAGACTGACGGTACCCACATTTGCTGCATCCAAAAGGGTTCTCAGGATCAAAATGACTTGCTCCAGGCTGGCAAGAATCACACTTGTCTCCGGTTACCAGCAGTTTACACACACACATTCCTGTGTCTGGATCGCATGAACTGTTGACACTGCCCTCTGGATCACATGCACAAGGCTGGCATCTATTTATGAAAAAATGGGAAGCAGTAGTATGAGGAAATAACTCCCATGCAATGGGGAATTAGTGAACTTTAATGGCTCATATGGTGTTCTGTTGAGGATAACAGTTCCTTCTGCCTGAGTGAACTCTTCTCTGACTTTTATGAGAAGAGTTTCTTAATGAACAAAAACTTAAAACCATCTGGGAGAAGAAAAAACAAAACAAAAAAAACCTATTTTTTTTCTCCCAAAACACTCCACACCCAAAGCCAAAGAAAAAGTGCAGCTTTCCCACGCATCCAAACAACCTACTCATGCACAACAATAGAATGGGAATTGTGCAAAAGATTTTTACAACCTCCACATCAATCAAGTATGTTCACAATTATATGAACAGCACATAACTGTTGTGTTGTTCCTTTCCACTGTCACCAGTGCTTGCTTTATTTATAACAATGTTGACGATTATGGCTTGAAGATAATGAAAAACCAAAAGATAGTGTCTCAGAATATTAGAATACTGGGAAAAAGTTAAATCCAGGAAACTCATGGTGTCATATCCTAATCAGCTAATAAACTCATAACACCTGCAAAGGTTTTCTGAACCTCTAAATGGTCTCTCAGTCTGGGTCTTTAAAGTATCTTTTCTTTTAAGATACTTTACTTTTAGTATTAAATAAGTAGCCTAAACTGAATTACAATTTTGACTTATGAATCTAAACAGTGTGTGATGTTTGTAGGACTCAAGATTAGTTACTGCGGGCTTCTAAAACAGCCCCTCTATAGATGCAGTGAGAGTAGTGTGGAAGAGTGCTGGAACCAAAAACGAAAAGTAAATACATTATTAAATGTGTCTTCAAGAATGTGTAAATGTTTAAAGATTACTGTGTGTGTGCTTGAGAGTGAGAAGTGCCGGGTCATCTCCTTAACACTGTGAGGGAAACCCTAACCACCATCTATCCCACCCCATAGCTGTGATATTAACTTCATACCCCATCAGAGTCGCCAAAGTGTGTGTCCATTTGTGTGACTGCATGTATTTGTCTGATGGTGTCTGTGTCTAGGTCACTGATTTGGTGTTACCCCCGCAGGGCCAGGACAGTGGGTGAGCATACGGCCACCCACCTTACACCTTTACAAACACACACTAACATGTGGTGCAGTATGTGTGTTGGAAAACATTTAGCACACCAGTCTGGCAAACTGAATCGGTATAAACCATGCTACTGTCACCTACACACAAACATTATTGATGTGTGTTTTTATTCGCTGCATACTGTACTCACATAATATATGTCTCTCTCTCTCTCTCTCTCTCTCTCTCTCTCACACACACACACACACGCACACGCACACACACCAATGCACCTTCTTTATTGCTGTGTGAAAAGCCACAGCCTCGTAAAGAGGCGCAAATTTGTCCTGCCAACTGGTGCACCAACACGGATACACACGCTGATACAGAAAGTGCCACAGTGACTCGACCTTCACTCCCTTTTCCAAGGAGAAATACCAACATTGCACCCAGTCATCCTTTTATCAATGAGCCTAAAAGTGGAGTGTTTGTGTTTTTATGTTTTTTATGGCGTTAGGGAGAGCCATTAATGCACATTAAATCACATTTCAACATGAAATTTAGGGTATACATAGAATAAATTGAATATCGTCACCTTCCTAGTAGTAGTAATGGCCTATGTGACTTTTTGCCAAAAGTGATTTTTGCAAAAAGCATCACTACCTCTTCACTGCCAAAAGAAGAGATAAAAGCAAAAAATAATCAGTTTTGGCAAAGAATGACTTTGGTCATTATTCTAGGAAGAATATTATGTTATAATTCTTTTAAGCATCTTATAATCTTCTTCTTTATATAGAATTTTAAAGAAACTGTCTTGCAAAAGTATAAACACTCAAACTTACAGGGGTTAGCAAAACATTGTGCATAATAATGCACAAAGCTGAAGTGGTGAAATGTTTCATTAAATTATCCTTCTTTTGTAGTAGAAAAAATAGTTTTTCAGGTTTAAAAAATGGTCAATTAAATCTGATGCATGTCTTATTCTAAACCATCTCCATCCTTCTTCACAGCTGAGAGATCTCAGCCACAGCCTGATGTCATCTCTAATTAAGCCACACCAGAAACTAAAGCTATCAGACAAGGTCAGCTAAAATACGCATCAATATACCAATGTACACACACAGAGTGGACAACTGGTCAAACAGTTTGTGGTCAATCCATCTACTATGACACCTTGTTGAGTGTGTGTGTATGGACGAGTTTAATACTGTGTCTAAAGTGAACAGTTATTTGCGGATGAGTGTTTTAAGCTGTGTGAGCATGTGAGATGGCCTGCAGGTAGCAACATGAGCAGCAAAGGTCAAAGCAGTTCTTAACTCATGTAAGTCATCTGTCTGCTCACCTTTCTACAAACTCTCTGTATAGGGACTGCACCTGGAGGCACTCTAAGAATAGCTACATAAATCCATGAGTTTCTTTAATGGAGAAAAAAATAATTGGGGAAAAAACTTTCTAAGATATACAACTGATGCGGCATCAGGTAGCTCAGTGGGAGAGCAGGTTCATCATAATAAAGTAGCCTTTATTCAACTACTACTGAATAAAGGCCACCAGTGAAGATGAAAACCTTAATAGATATACAATTAACATTTCTCTTTGTTTCTTAATGTGTGAGAGGGTTTGTGATAAACCTACCTTCCCAGACCAGGGTTAAATCCAAAGAACATCTCACGACATTGGTCACAGCGTCTTCCTCCCACTGAGCGATGAGCACAGACACACTGTCCATTCTGGTTCTCACAACTAAGCTGCTCTGCTCCCATAGGATGGCAGTCACACTCCAAACACACACTGTGATCTGGAGTGAGGTAGAAGCCTGGACAGAAATAAATGAAAAAAAACCCTAAATTGATGCACTAGTATTTTGATGAATGATAGCAAATTGTACATATATATATATATATATATATATATATAAACATTATCAAGCAGCAGAACAAGTCTTACAATAACACAAGGGTAAATTATTTTGAATGCAGTTTAATACAGTTTGAAGCAACCATTTAAAATGTGTTGTTTGCCATTTATCTGTAATAAAATTTAACACAGAACCAATAAAAGTGTCTGAGGTTACATTAGGCACTCCACATTTCAAAGCATAAATCAATAGAGATAATTTTCCTCAATGCCTGTGAGCTGATAAATACATTAAATATTCTGTTAGCCACTTAGGCAGGTGTTACCTATTAAATGTGGACCATAAGCTGGCACTGCAACAACAGAACTATTTAAATATTATTGTTCAAACATATGAAAGTGAAAACATTATGAGAGAACATAATCAAAATATAAATGTAAACATACAACACTGACTGCATTCAATGTGAACATCTTGTCTCAAAATGTCCACCATCACAAATGTTTTGCTGCTTTTATCACACAAAACCAATCAAAAGGACAAAAGTAGGTACAGCTGTGCTTATAAAAATATTACAAACAAAAAACAAAAAAACTGAAAATGTCTATATTCACACACATATCAAACAAAAACCCAACACCTGGAACATTTCTTTTTCGTAATTTCTGACACAGAACTTCCAACTCTTTCATAACAAAATCTAACCTGTTAGGAGTTATGCTTTTTTTTTTTTGTTAAGTCATTTATTATCTGTCAGTCAGTTACTTTAACTTACCAGGTCGGCAGCTACTGCAGTCCTTTCCATGTCGTGATGGGATACAAACACATTGCCCCGTGGCGCTGTCACAGGTTGACCCTGTCACTGTTCCCCTGGGGTCACAGATACATGGCACACAGCCCTGAGACAAACCTTCTGACAAAGATAAAAACAAGCCGTGTTATTTCTCTTTTCTTTTCTCTTTGACTGGTAAAGACCTACATAGCAACCAGAAACCTCCATGGTAAAAAAAACTACTAAAACATTTTAAATGATAAAGGTTGGACAGAATCATTTTCTTACTCTCAAGGTCTAAACTTCTGTTATAATAGTTCTGAACGCAGCTGGTACAGTGGGCACCCTCCACTCCTTCCTTGCAGGGGCATTGTCCGGTCCTCATATCACACACACCCTCTGGCACAGTTCCACTACTGTCACACACACACGGCAGGCAGCCCAGGCTGTTGCGCTGCTCCAGGGTGTGGTAACTATGACGGCATGAATCACAATGATGGCCCTCTACATGTTCCTAAAACAGCAATGTTAGGGGAAAAAAAGATGACATGAAGATCAAATAATACTGATCATAAATGTGAAAATGTAATGCATTTTGGTGTATTACCTTCCCTTTACTCTTGATTTATTACTTCAAATTTGTTGTCACAGTTTTAAACTTAGATTTGGCCAGAGTTATGTATAAAAATCCTTGTCCTTGATTTCTTTGTAAATCATAAACAATGAATCTTACATATGCAGCTTTTTATGCAGCATGAATGATTAGAATCTAATCCCAAGAAGTCACTCGAAATAAAGGTATTCTCTTTGAAAACGGATAAAACTATTTGTTCCCAAGCAAGTGCCATTCGGAGGTGAAGATCATCCTTTCAAGGAGTGTTGAATCATGTTTTTTGTGCAATTCATTATTTAAGGCTGTCAGTGTGTCACATAAAAGTGTGAAATAGGAATACAGGTATATAAAAAACTATAGATGCATCTCATCAGGTTAGAATATCCTCAATGTTTTTGGGTTTTTTTTGTAATTCAATTTGAAATGAGAAAGTCATACATTACAGAGATTCATTACACAGACTGACATACGTATTTCAGTATTTTTCTGAAAATTTTCAATTTTATAGCTGATGGAACCCAAAAATTTGACCACAAGATCAAAACACAACAGGGATTTTAAATACACAAAAGGTATGTCATAATGTTACACAATGATGAAGAAGCCTGCTGACTTGACAGTTGTCTGACTTCCACAATGATTTTTACATAGTGCTCTTACCATAGTTAAATTTTTTTGTTGAATTTTTAAACCAGTGTTATTCTAATGTACCGTGATCCATCTGTACATACCTTACACACACACTGGCCTGTGTACGGATCACAGTTCCTCCCAGGCACTGTCCCGTCACGTGAGCAGTTGCAGGGGGCACAGGATCCCTCCAGTCTTAAGCCATGCAGGCCTCTGCCGCATGAATCACATCGTTGGCCTCCCACCCCAGGCTTACACTCGCACTGCCCCCCACTGGGCTCACAAAATGAACTGAGGGAACCCAAGGGGTCACAGTCACATGGGATGCAGCCATCTGGGTGGGAAAGGTTCCAGTATCCAAACTCACAGCGGTCACATGCCAGACCTGGATATGAGAAGAAGTGAGCTTCAGAAAAAATAAAAATACAAGCTTCTGTTTATGTTCATTTACCGATTATTGAAGAGGGCCTTTCTTCGTGCATGTGTGTGTGTATGATTCAGAGAGCAAGAGAAATGGTGGGTGAGTGAATAAAACTGCCATCATTAGGGCCAGGCCCTCTGCTCATGATGGATCACTCACCTCAGGCCAAAACACTTAATTTTACCACCCAATAAATAAATAAATAAATAATTTAAACGCTTGTACAAGAAAAGAAAAGAGGAAAAGGAGGTACAATAATGACATACTAGAAAATTCCATACTAGAAGAAATTTATCCGGGGCGTGCCAAAGTGTGCCCGTCGGATTGGACCCAGCGTTCTGATGCTAAAAATTTGCATCAATGCTAAGCTTAGCTAAAAAATTACAAAGTAGCATGTGGAGAATCACAAGAATGTTGACTAACATGGTCTTGCACCATTCAGTATGTTAAAATTAATGCATAAGCTAAAATTAGCCAAAATGCCAATGTTAGCGTGAATGCTGTGAGTAGCATGTGGGGCATCACTAGCATGTTGTCTTACATTCTCTTCCTCCATTCAGTATACTAAACATAGCTAATGTATGAGAAATAGCTAAAAGGCTTATTTTAGGGAAAAGGCTAATGCTAGCACACTAACCTGAGAAAAAAAGATAATGCAGGCTAATATTATTGCACCGGCGGTGCACTAACCTGAGAGGAATATTGAGGCTTTTATTTTGAAATTTTCAATAAACTTCATTTTAATAGCCAAACTTAATTCCATGTGTAGCAGTGATTGGGTTAAATCAGTTTTATAATGCCCAAAACATTCTGCTATGTCTGAAGTTCTAACAGTCTGCTAGGCCTTGTAGTAACTCAGAGATCCACCATCATTGTAGTTGTAAATGGCAGCTCAGCCCTCTGTTTTAACTGAGCGTTCCGCCATAGTTAGAACTACAGATATGGCGTGTTTGTAGTCCTAAGCAGCAGCTCTCCCTTGCTCTGTGTTCCGTTGCTATGGTAATGAATCCTCTCTGACAGCTATAAGTGAGACACACAGGGGGAGACAGCCTGTTTCACTAAAAAAAACAGACCGAACAACTGCGTCCTGTTCGGGAACCGTGATACGTATTCAAAAACTGTTTGAAGCGTATGAGAGGGCTAATTGTTGTCTCTGACAGTACCGTGATTCACATCTGTACTTCACTCACAGTAATAGCAGTGGTGAGAGAAAGATAGTGCCCCGAGCTCTGAAATTTTTGAGAAATGTATGAAAATCAATGGCTGAGAGCGTGAGTTTACCCTGTCGCATCATATCGCTCTGAAGCACCTTAACAGAAAACCGTAAGCTCTAGATAAATTTCGAAAACATTTTACGGAAGCAGGCATGCATTCCCATGTCATGACCAACTTTAATCTCAATAGGGTGATGTTTGTGGGCGTGAGGGCGAGTTAAAAATGTTTTGGGGTTAAAAATCCACTCCGTTTCTCACTCTAGCAGAGTGGCAGTTACACTCTAATTTTACGCAAAATCAAAAACTTTGGTGCGCTTAGAGTCAAGTTGTGGACAAACCGTAATTCGTATCGACATGCTGTCTTCACTTCTGAAGAGATCATGGGCGTATCTACAAAGTGAAATTTGAATGGCATTTCTATGTGAATTCACGACAACACAAAAATTCCTCAAAAATAGTGTGTTTTTAGGATTTTTTTTCCCTCGCTCCATTGACTTAGAATGGGATTTTGGGGCATCATTTTTCGCGATTTATGTCGCCATGGTAACTCCGAATCCCAATAAAAGCAATAGCTCCCTCCTCGAGATCGAGCCGCACGTATCTTTCGCTGCACTCCCTAGGCATTGCTATGGGAAGGCCCCAATAAAAATAAAGTTATTTCAATACCAACACTAAAACATGCATTAGCTTCACCTCCCAAACACTTAATAACCTCATCCTGTTTTAAAGGGTAAGAATAGAAACTACTTAACGTTAAAGAAAATTTTCTTTTCATTAGTATGGGCAATTAATTAAGAAATGAACTTGCATTATTTCTTAACTCTCTGTACTTCTCTTATTTATATTTAATCATCAAACAGCAGTAAAAATCCATTTCATGCCAAAAGAGGTTTGATAGCCGCGAAAGCAGTGTGAAGCTTTAAGGCTAGTTAAACTATGATATGCAGCGTGAGTGTGTGCAGGGCTTATTTGAATATGCCATACGTATTCTATGACAGGCAATCTGTCCCTAAATGGATGCCTGGGGGCAATGCAGTCACCACAGTCGTTTATGAGGGAGCACGTGTTCATATGTGGGTGGCTATGAATGTGTGGGTGCACACAGAGATTAATGGAAACATACCAGTACATCTGTGTTAGTGTATATGTCCAACACACTTGTGTTTCTCCTGACCCGTCCACTTTAATGATTTTATAGATATGGATGTTTTTTCTTCATGGGTTATAATTAATAGTACAGTAAAGATATACATATATTTACTGAATGTGTTTTGTGACATCCAAGCGCACAGCATAGTTTATTATGTGATAAATAGACTGAAGCTTAATAACGCAATGATACCTTGTTTAGTAATTAAAAATCCAATCAAAGCCCAATGAGTGGAACTCGTTAACTAGACACAATTATTAAACTATTACCAGCATTTTCACAACAATTTCTTTTATTTTTAAGTAGTTAAAAAAATAACCTATAAAGTGCTTTTTTGGAAAATTGACTTTATATATTGAAATAAACTCTTGACATAATAACAAGAGTTTATGGATGAGGATGAATGGTCAACAAAAAATAAACGGTAAAAATTTAAGAGAAAAAGAGGTAAAAGATATTAGATCAGAACAAAGCTATGTATTTTGCCTCAAGATGCCCCTGTGAATGTGTGTGTGTTTGCATATGCGTGTTTTCAGTAACATGGCCAAGCTTTTTATCAGGAGCCAGCTGGTTAACAGGCTCATGCATCACCATTTCAAACACTATTATGAACACACTGCACTCTGGCACCTTGTTATGAGCGTACAGTTTTCTGCATGTGTGTATCTGTGTCTGTGTGCACACATTTCAATCCCATCCTTCAGAAGCAAGCCTGCCATTGCTCTACACAAAGTATCAGCTTGGCGGTAATAAATTGCCATAATCAAATCTCATTTCTGAAAAATACCTGTGGGAGCAACCAAACAAACAAGGACAGAAAAAAAATAGGTCTTGTAAGAAGAAGTGTGAAGAAATACAAGAAGCTGCTGCAGTTTGTTTTAATCAACTTGGCACTGAATTAGAGAATTAAATACCAGCTAAGTCCTTGATGGCATACGTGCACATACATGTGCATGTACTGACACAAACACGCAGACATTTTTGTGGACAAACACTCCCACAACATACAACAAAGGGTTAGGGAGAAATAAATGAACTTCAATACATGGTCACATCCATCTCTTACAAAAACACACCAATGCTACATATGCACACACTCACATGCACAACATGGGCCCTTGGTAGCAAGGCTTAGCAATAAGCATGATGCGGTGAGTTGAGAAGAGCTGGCCAGTTTTGCATTTCATACAAGCCTGGTCTTCAAAGACACACAGGGGATAGGAGTGAAACCATTTATCAAGAATAGCGGCACAACGGCTAGAAGCACCACTAGCAGAAAAAGTTGTTTATTTTGGCTTCTACGACACTTAGGGATGTGTGTGTTCAGTGTGTATCTGCTCATGCTTCTTTTATAATGTGCACCTAGTGTACAGATTTTTGCTTGTGAGCACTTCAATGAAACCCATATGGATTAATTAGGGCAAACTTGTTGGACAATTAAAGAGAGTAGAAAGGAAATTTACTATTGCTTGGTGGAAAGCATCTAACCCCATTGGGCACTAAAAATGTTACTGTTCAAATTTACTAAGGAAATGCATTGATAAGTCAGTTGGCTTTATGTCATATTACATCAACAAACTTTAATGTAGTCATTCTGTGTTTTATAGGCAAATTGTATGAGATTGAACGATTCAACGTAGTCAATAACTGAAGAGGAAGAAAACTAATACATTTACAAAGTTTTTATATTGAAAAATGCAACTTGCATACTGAATCATGGCTGAGTGACTTTTAAAAACAAGAGCTGTGCACAAAGTCCACCTTGTTTCCATTGCATGCTGAAATCAAATGAAGATTTAAAATCGTTTAAAACTTTGTCATGTGGTGCTCATGGATTGATCTCAAGGAGTAGTGGAGCACTGTAGGTCGTCTTCTTCAAGACCTTCAAGGTCTCAACTTCCGTTTTCACAAAGGATGTAGATCTGAAGGTTTCTTCAGTTCATCCCCCTCATAATCCACTGCAGCTGATAACAGCTGAGTGAGAAGCTGGGATGAGAGTCAGCTCCATTTAGTCTGAGGCCACGGTTCTCACCCCAAAAAAGGTGAATGCTTCCCTATTAATTAACACTTTTGTTAGCATAAGGTATACATTTTCGAAAAGCAAAGTAATATAATACAAAACGTTTATTGTTTTTGAGTTTCACAATTGAATTTTATTTATCTCAACTCAGATTCCTAAAATGACTTACTCCAGACCTAAGTTGTGGGTCTGAAGCCTCTTCATCTGTGTCGAGTCTTCTTTGATACACAAATACAGTCTTTTGCAGGATTTTTCACATATTTACCTGTGACATGAGGTTTACACAGACACTGCCCTGTGTGCTGGTTGCAGATGGAAACTGCTCCTGTTGAGCTGATCACGGTGCCTTGGTCACTACAGTTGCAGGATGTGCAGCCGGTTGGATTTGTGGAATTGAGACCATACCAACCAGGCAAACAGTGAGCACACTGACGGCCTGTTACTGCAGCCTTGCAGTTACACTGTCCTCCAATCTTTACATGAGACACACCGTGAAAGATACAGAGATATGAAGAAGAAAATGTGGTCAGTAGTTCAGTTTTAAAATCTCCCAAATTAACAAGTTGCCATAACATTACTTTTAAGTTCAGCATGTGTCAGTGTTTACCTGGGAACACTCAGTGTCACCTTCGACGGTTCCAGCAGCATTGCAGTCACAGGGCTGACACACACGAGCTGAGGTAGGATCAGAGTCCTGCAGCCTGAAGAATCCACCTACACAGCGCTCACAGTTCTTTCCTTATTTTAAGAGGGACAAAGTGCATAAAGTAGAAAAGTTAATACATATCTTGAACAAGATGTTGATGATGACCATGTTAAAGGTTAAGCTGTATTCAAACAGCAGATGGCTAGTGCAACACACAACTGTTACGGCCCTTAAAGTGGTGGGGGTCAAGAAAGGGAGGAAAGTTGATCATGGCATCTTGCAGAAATAAGCATGGAAATTCATATTATTTACTGTTTTTATGTTTGAAGACTTTATTTTAATTAGTAATTTTCTTTTTGGCAAATGCTAATGTAAACAAACCACATGTCTATCAGAGAAGTGTTGCTAATTATATGATCCACCTACACTTTGTTCTTTACAGCTACAAACATAAACAGGGATTGGCCGAAAATTATTGTCCTTTATTGTTTCTTATGATAAAACTGAATGAATTAATTATGTAAACATTTACTAGATTATATAGTCATTAGCCAGCTTATCGCTCAGCACTACTTTTTTCAGTCTATCAATAACTTCTGCCTACAAGAGAGCACCTGAGGTGTTGTGCATGCAGTGGTCACAAACTCCCCCTCCGCCTCGATAGTGCTCATCTGGATGCTCATCAGCTAGTGTGTCATAATGACAAGAGACGGCGTGGCCATAGCACTGACAGAGTCGGCAGTTCATAGGCTGGAGCTGATCACCTGACCTGAAGGGTTTGTCGTTGTAGAGTGGTGCACAATGTTCACACTGAAAAACAAAAAAAAAGGTTTAAGTAATGTTAAGAAAACCAAGGTACATCACCTTTCAATTTCCAAAGAGCAAAAGCCTCAGTAGTTGCATTACACATGTTAAATGATTGAGTGAATGAAATAACAAATTAGTTAATTAGCAAATAAAATTATTTTTACTCAAATAAGCTGGGGTCAGAGTTTCTAGGTCTTACAAATTAATACTGATGAAAATCTAGACACTGCTGAGGCAAAATACCTTCTGCTTGAGGAATAACTGAGCTGATCTAAAAATACAGAAATTGCTATCTCATTTTAAATACGATTATATCTCAAAGCAATACATTTTACAGTGGATTCCTGTAATACTGCATTATTGGATTTAAAGACACTACAGACCATATTGTCATCTGAAGGATTGAGGAGTTCAAACTACTAATAAAGAGAGAAGTGAGACCAAAACTAGCAAATTCTGTTAAATATTTCCCTGCTTTATAAAAATTGAAGAAATAGTGACAAAGAAAACTTCAGGTTCCCCTCTTAAAGCAAATAAACTCTCAGAACATAGACTCAGAGTTTGTTGAACCACTGTTCTGAACACCCCCAGGGCTTACGTAAACAGACTAGTGGATGGGGAATTTATTAAGAAACAGGGGAAATGTTAAGCAATGAAATAAAACAATAATAATAATAAAAAAAAATCAATGAGCACTGTAAATCTTAATCTAAAAAGCACAACGTGTCTCAGTAGAAAACACAAAGCTATTCACCATATTATCATGAACGCACACACACACGCAAACAGCATAGGGACCTGACATCTAATGAGGACAGACTTGCAACAGCTACCGCTTTTACACAGTCACACTTTCATGTCAAAATAAACATACCAAGGTGTGTGTGGAGGGGAGGGAGAAAAGGGGGAAAAGTGATGTAGAAATGCATTTTTTTTTTTGTAGCAGAAAATAGCACAGGCAAGCAGCAAGTACAAGTCCTTTGATTTTGTTCAGCAGTCAGTACAAATTATGGTGGACAAGGGGGGCATCAAATGGCAGGATTAAAAATGTATTAAAAAACACAGGAGTTCTTCCCATGTGTGACACATGCAGACCTGCACAGGGCCTATTATGGATGACACACAGATGAGGGGGTGTTCAGGAGTGAGAAGAGGAGGGAGAGGGTTGATGATGACTGGAGGAAGGTGGTACAATTTGTGTTTTAGAGAGGGGGGAAAGAAAGTAAGAAAAATTGTGAGAATTAATGTTTAAAAAAAGGAAACGAGTAAAACATGACCGTAAGTTAAATAAATGTATTTGCATGTTTTTTTTAGGATAAACAGACAATAATAAATACAATGTAACAATAAGATAAATGAAATCAGCAAATTTTTTTTTTTACATCATCTGGTTGAAGTTATGTTGGTACATTGAACAGGTACATAACTTGGCACGCTTAATCTCATGAAAATGCATTCAACAAAACATCAGAACATCCGCCGTGTTGTTCAAACCATTTCTGTGCAGTTTTAGTTGGATGTTTAGGGTCATCGACTCAATGAAGGCCCCCAGGATTTCCTTACATTTTGCTGCATTTCTTTTACCTCCTGCATTTCTAAATCTTGCAGAGTCCACTGCCAACAAGCATCCCCACAGCACTATGCTGCCACCACCATGCTTCACAGTGAGGATTATGTGAAGCTTCAGCATAGTCATCCATGTGTGCATCAATAAGCCTTGATTGCCTGTGATCCTATCACTACTTCACTGCCATTAATTCCTAGAACCACATTTGATAGATACTGACCACTGTAGACTGGCAAACACAACACAAATTTGGAGATTCTCTCATCCAGGCATTTAGCCTTCAAATCCTTATAGCTGCCCATTTTTCCAGCTTCTAAACCTTCAGCTTTGAGGACAGTATGATGAAGAGGTTATCTGTCACTGGTCAAAAATGTAGAGCCTTATTATAGAAAAAACATGTTTGAATAAATCCTGTGGTGTGCAAATGACTCAAAATTGATTAAATCTTGACAAAAAATAACACATAGAAACAGAAAGAAATGTATAAAGACCAACATCCTTAAGAGTACAAACATAATTCAGAACTGCCTGCATATTCATGTTTGCTGTGTCATGTTTCCTGCTCTTCTATGTGACATAACGTTTGGATGACGTCCATCTCCCCGCATACCTTCAATAACAGATAGTCTCTGAGTTTCACCATTTTTTTTTTTGCACTTTAGCATATATATCTATTTTCCTGGCTGTGGGTCTCTTTTCTGATACGTTTCACATGCCACTGATACTTCTTTTTGCCTTTAAAGTCAAAAAATTGTCCCTATGCTCACTGATTAATGTGCCAAATATAGTGGAGTCCAGAAGCAAAATAGTTTTCCTATTCAAGTCTATTTCCATATTTCTAGCCTTTATCCTTTTTTCTAACACACCTCTTTCAGAAAAACAAGTCATTCTGTACATCTCTCCCATCTTTCCATCTCTGCTCTTCCTCACCCCCTCCTGTCTCCACTGTCCCTCAACTGCTTGTTCTCATAGTCACGGTGACTATGTGAGCTGAAAATATTACCATACCAAATGAAAGACAGAGGGTTTTTTTTTCCTTTCTTCTCTTTTCTTTTCATACAACATTGCTTTACCTTCCTTCCCTCCCTGCCTGCTAATTAGTCGAGGGACTAGTGTTTGGGAGTTAAAAGAAGAGTGAGCGCGTTCATTCTACTCATACAAAAGGTTTTGATGGCTCTCCATCATCTACATGCTGCAACAGAGCAAAAAGGAGGACACATAAAGAAGATTGAGTTTGTGCAGTTTTAATTCAGTTTTCTCTTATTTGCACTTGGCTGCTATAAGCTATATTAAGAATTAAAAACAGCTTATACCAGGACAGGAGTGAGAGTTGTTTTGTCAGTGCTGAAATGTGGTTCTACACTCATTCCTAAATCTGAAAGAATTTTGTTTTTTCATTTCATTTTATGGTGTGAATACAGTGCTGGTTTGCCCATTTTTTCCCCTATTCAAATCAATTTTATTTTAAAGATAATCAAAGTAAATATGAAATGCAACTTTCAAATTATGATCTGACTAGAAAAAAACATCCAGATCAACCTCACCTGATCTGAAAAAGTAACTTCTCCTGAAACCAAATAACTGCTTTTTAATCCCTTTGGAGTTCATCACTCCACACTGAGAGCTTTTAGATTGGATCGGCCAACCTCATGCCATACCACATTAATTGGATTTAAGTCAGGACTTTGACTAGGCCACCGCAAAGCCTTTTTTAAATGAGTCTTTCAGAAGTTAACTTGATCTGGGATAACAGGTGAAGGCATTGCTGCATCACCCAACAACACTTGAGATCAATGCCATGAACTGAAGACACTGACCTTTAGGACTTTATGATAAAATACAAGACTCATAGCCCCATTAATTACATCAGTTAAATTATCCAGATCCTGAAGCACCAAATCAGCTCCAGACCATCAAACTACCACCACCAAGTTTGACAGCCAGTATGATGCTCTTTTTGGAAATGCTGTGTTAGTTTTATGACAGATCAAACAGGATGACAATCTTCCAAAAAATGAGAGACAGGCCTTTGTAATCCTCTTAGTCAGCAGTAGTACTGACAACGCAATTTTTTCTCAGTATTTCTTAATGTCAAATAATTAACACAGGCATTAACTGAGGCAATTTATGCCTGCCATGCTTTAAATGTTCCAGATACTTTTGTGACATCCTGAGAGTAATTTTGGTTGGTTGGCAACTCCTGAGAAGTTTCTAGTGGAGGAGTTCAAGTATCTCGGGATCTTGTTCATGAATGAGGGAAGAGAGGAGCGGGAGATCGACAGGCGGATTGGCGCGGATTGGCGCAGTGAAGCGGGCGCTGTACCGGTCCGCCTTGGTGAAGAGAGAGCTGAGTCAAAAAGCAAAGCTCTTGATTTACGAGTCGATCTACGTTCCCACCCTCATCTATGGTCATGAGCTTTGGGTCATGACCGAAAGAACGAGATCGAGATCGCGGATACAAGCGGCTGAAATGGGTTTTCTCCGTAGGGTGGCTGGGCTCTCCCTTAGAGATAGGGTGAGAAGCTCGGTCATCCGGGAGGGACTCAGAGTAGAGCCGCTGCTCCTTCACATCGAGAGGAGCCAGTTGAGGTGGCTCAGGCATCTGGTTAGGATGCCTCCTGGACGCCTCCCTGGTGAGGTGTTCCGGGCATGTCCCACCGGGAGGAGGAACTGGGGAAGACCCAGGACACGCTGGAGGGACGATGTCTCTCGGCTCGCCAGGGAACGCCTTGGGGTTCCCCCGGAAGAGCTGGAAGAAATGGCTGGGGAGAGGGAAGTCTGGGCCTCCCTTCTGAAGCTGCTACCCCCGCGATCCGACCCCAGATAAGAAGAAAATGGACGGACAGACGGATGGGCAACTCCTGAGAAGTTTCTCCATTGTTTCATGTTATGTCAATTTGTGGATAGTGGCACTCACTGTGGTTTGCTGGAGCCCCAAAGCCTTAAAAATGTCTTTTAACCAGACAGAGTTTTGAATTAGCTTCCAGTTTCAGTTTTCCAATAAAATAAAATAAAATTAGGTTAATCACAGTCACTTCATAATTTATTAAGAAGAAAAATTACTTCTTCACATAGGGCTAGGACATTTTGTATTGGTTTTCCCTTTATAAATTAAATCATATAAAAAGTAATTTAGTATTAACTCAGGTTATCTTTGATATTAATATTTTTGTGCTCTGTGATTAAAAAACAAACAAAAAATTAAGTATATCTGTTAGGGACTTTTTTTTTTCATTGGACTGTAAGTAGTTCAGTTTATAAGGTTTGAAAACATCAGTTTGTGTAATCTATAATGTGCTTCACTTAGTGAATTGAGTTAATGTAATAAATGAACTTTTCAATAATGTTCTAATCTATTAAATGGGCCTGTAGATGAAATTAGCATTTAGTGATGTACATTTTCAATGAGAGAGCTGTCCATATTTTTTCTGATACAGTCAAGACAGTAACTATGTGTGCATGCGTGTGTGTGTGTGTGTGTGTGTGTGTGTGTGTGTGTGTGTGTGTGTGTGTGTGTGTGCGTGTGTGTGTGTGTGAGGGAGGGGTAGGGACCAGGGTATGTGTGTGAATCAAAGTATTTTGGACTGAGAACCAGAGGAAGGAATAACATCTTATTTTCACTCTGTTGTGACAAAACTTGCTGAGTGAGGAGACTACTCTAATGGATATGTGGACATTCAGATGGCCTGTCATAAGCATCTGTGCGTGTGTGCGTGAGTGTAAATCCACTGGGAACACTCATCTTATCCTAAATGCCATGACCAATTTCACGCTCTCGCAGCAAAGGTCATGGCACTGGCTTGTGTGTGTGTGGGAATGTTTGTGTGTACACATCAGTTTCCTGCGTATCTACAGAAAAGGTAACCCGGTTAACCCGAGCTCAGGTGAAAATCTGCTGCTGATGCAGCCTTAAGCAACAGAGAATCTGGGCAACACCACTTAACGTCAATAGCTATCAGTGCCACACATTGGTACAAAATCGAATAAATACTATTTTCAAATTTTAAATAACAAAGCCCATAATTGATCAACTTAAAATGAAATCTAATTGGACACTGTTAAAAACCTTGCTATTCTCCACTTAGTCCTTCTTTCAAACCTGACTTTACTGAGTGACTTCTTGTTGCAAAGGTTTACAAAATTTAACAAAAATGTACAGACCTCAAAATGCATTCTCACACGCTCATAAAAAGACACACAAAAACGATTATATCACCATTGGGAGGTTTGCAATAGAATCTGATGCAACTATCAAATACATGCCTTTAGGGTACGGACAAAAGGGATGGCTTAAAGTAAAGTTAGCTCAATTTATTTTTTCTTTTTTAAACACTGAAATGTTATATTTTTGCACTTAGTAAAATGAAACCTACTATTAAGTATAATTCTATTACATTTTATGATTAAAATAAAGTGAGCACTATCATGTAAAATTCATGATATGATATATCTTTCAGCCTCGACTGAATCCAGTGGTTGTAGCAAGATGCAGAGACAGAGTGACAGAATGAGAGATCAAGTCTGACACAGAGTGCACATAAGAAAGAATCAAAAGACAGAGGGAGAAAGTGGGCAACCGTGAGCATACGTTTGCACACATATGGGTTTCGGCATGTGTGAGTGCGTGAGAGAGAGCCAGTTTAAGTGTGTGTCTTCTAAGGCCCCTGTTGATCATTTTGACACATGTCTGAGCATTTCTGTCACTTTAATGTCACTGTGGAAATTCTACAGATTAGTACAACATCCTTCATGGTACTAGGCCGATCCAAGTCAACAGAAGGCATGCAATATTAAACGCTAATATTCCCCACAGCCTTTTATGCTCCAATATTACAAAGACAGAAGAAAGGTCTTGAATATTCACTTGGAGAGATGGCATGGACAGGTTTAAAAGAAAAGTGCACACAGCCACCAAAAGAAAGAGCTCTTTGTAGACAAATGCACAGATTATACTCTGATGTGTTTCAAATAATCAAAGCTCCTACAGAGAATAGGTCACATAAAAACATGTGCAAATTGCTTAAATCTGGTGCATCTCCCAACTCAACAAAAGAAGTAATGTACTAGGGAAAAAAAGAGAAAGAAACTGCTTGGGTGGATGGATTAATCTCAGACTGATAAATATAAAGAAGGAAGAAAAAAAAAGAGTCAAACAGAAAAGAATTAGATATTTAGAAAGTGCAGACATAAAGAGTGGGTCAGGGTGGGGGTTATAGAAAACGGTTGAGTGAAATGAAGCAAAAGACAAACAGAGGGAAAAAAGGGCTGATTAGAGATGCATGCTGGGGGAATGTCATTGTTCTAGTCGATTTGAGACATTATTTAAACAGCGACTCAGGAGAGAACGACAGAGGATGAGAGACAGAGAGTGATCAGTAAAGAATGGAGGATAAAGGTGAGACAGGGACCTAGAGAGCACAGAGACAACTGTAGTCTATAAAAACATGAAAAAGTGAGAACGATTTTTTCATATTAATACATAGGCACTTGTGTATGCAATTTCCATGATGACTTCTTTTTGTTGATTTGATTCTTTTCATTTAAACAGATGGATGGAAAAAGTATTTATTTTACTTATTAATCTTCTGAAAAAATGTAATTGGTTCTAAATGAAAACTGTAAACAGACACTGATGTTCTCTGGATCTTTTATAAAACACTAAAAGCAACACTAATGCACAGACACTGGGCATGAATGATGATCAGTAGTAAATAATGCAGGTTGTCCTGTGTGACGGTGTGTTAAAGCAGTCATACCTGGATATTTCATTGCTGACCAATGGAAACTTATGCTGGGATGATGCCAACTGTTATAAAGTCTATAATATCTTTTTGTGACTGTCCATTCCAGAAATGGTAGTTTGGATCCAACCATCATTCTACAGCAAACAATAGCAGTTTGTAGGTGTTTATTTTTATAATGATATTGTTGGCTTAAATGAAACAAATAAAACACTTTTAGTCTTTTTAATAGTAAAGTGTCCCTCCCCTGCAATTCTAGGATGTTACATATCAGAAAATAAGAAAACTGATTTGTTTTTTTCCTTGATCTGAGATTATTTAGATCAGATTTCATGTAAACTGAACCATACGACTCGCTCTCTAATTACATAGATACCCTGATCTATTCATTTTAATGATTAAATATATGTGATGTATATCTGGATCTAATTTAAAAATGTAGCATCTGGAAATTCCCTGTTAAAGCAAAAAAAATGCTTTGGATCTGTATTTAAATAGATGGGAAATTTACAATTTAGATGAGACTTATTAACATGAACTTTTGATATATTTTCCATAATTTGTTGTGTGAAACAATGTCAAAACAGCTGTGAGGTATGCTCCGCTTGTGTGGTTATGACACATTTGTTACTCACATTGCTTCCGACTGTGTGGCTCTCAGGTAGACACAGACAGTGGTATGGGGTCACACTGGTGTCACACTGGTCTGCATGGCCATGACATTCACATCTGCTCAGGTGACAAAAAGAATATGGTGTGAGGATAAAGACTGCAGCAAATACAGAGGGCCTAAAATGTAGAAACAGAAGTTAAAAAACATACTTTCCAATTAAAAAACCAGCAATGAAAATATTAGACATGAGAGAAACACTCTCCCACAATGTCTGTTCTGATTTCCTTCATCCTTAAAACATCAGTAATTCCAACGATAAGAGGTCATTAAGCATTAATAAATGCCACTTCAAGCATCATCAGAGTAATGTGGGAGGTGATAGACAGTTCTACCATAACACCATGTGATAGTATTATACACACACACACACACGCACGCACCCACACACGCACCGACACACACACACAAACAGATTTTATTATTCACTCTGATAGTCAGTTGCTTTGTCTCTTTCATCCTTCAACAGTGCTAACATCTGTGACACTGCACAGCCTTAACAGTATTAATTAATTAATTAATTTTAGGAGATGTTTTAGCAACATTGCTTTATCCTATAAAAACCTTTTGGTGAAAGAAAATATGCAAAAACTGAGAAAATTGCAACTCCAATTTAATAGGAACCACCTTGTACAAGTATATATATATATATATATATATATATATATTTTCTTTTTTTTTTTTCCCCACCAGGGGGCTTTTTGCGGGCTCTAGTGTCCCTTATTTTCTGATAGTAGGCTGACAGGAATGGGGTAAGGAGAGGGGGGAAGACATGCGGTAAATGTCGACGGGTCCGGGAGTCGAACCCGCGACGGCCGCCGAACCCGCGACGGCCGCGTTGAGGACTCAAGGCCTCCAAATGTGGGTCGCGCTAACCCCTACGCCACCACGGCACGC
>CAEFZX010014991.1:0-18720 GCA_903066825.1 Alfaro cultratus
AGCTGTCCGGCTAGAGCTGTCCGGCTAGAGCTGTCCGGCTAGAGCTGTCGGGCTAGAGCTGTCCGGCTAGAGCTGTCGGGCCAGAGCTGTCCGGCTAGAGCTGTCCGGCTAGAGCTGTCCGGCTAGAGCTGTCCGGCTAGAGCTGTCGGGCCAGAGCTGTCCGGCTAGAGCTGTCGGGCCAGAGCTGTCCGGCTAGAGCTGTCCGGCTAGAGCTGTCCGGCTAGAGCTGTCCGGCTAGAGCTGTCGGGCTAGAGCTGACCGGCTAGAGCTGTCCGGTTAGAGCTGTCGGGCCAGAGCTGTTGAATGTTTTTTTTTCTGTGTTTTCTGTTTTTCTTTTCCTCTTTTGATTTAAAATCCCAGTTTGTGTTTTGGTTAATCAGGATGTTTGCCTGTTGCATCTTTCTGAATCTAAACTCTATTTGAACACGACTCCAGCAGAAACTTCAGGGCTTTTACCCGCTCCTTCACAGATTCTCATTCTGTTTTTGTTTCTGTTTTTGTCTTCAGGGTTTCTGCCGGCGGCTACGAGCCGGTGGTGATCGAGAGCCACTAACCGGCCGCCTGCTGTCTCACTGGTTTTACTGGAGCTTCAGCTGGTCTGACGCCATGAGAGGAAAGCCTACGTCCGTGTGCACTTTATGTCCAGTTTTTTGCAGCGTTGGCCTGCGCTCTGTTAAAGCTGTATCTTTGTGATGTTGAAGGGAATGCACAAAATGCTCCTCACTGTGTGAATATGTTGCAGGAATTTCCAATGAAGACATTCAGAGGTTTCAGATATCATCCATTTTGTCTGCAGCTTGTTGTTAAAACTTAAAGACGATAAATAAGATCAGAAAAGGTCAAGAGAGGAACAACAGAATAGGAAAAAAACAGCCACCAAAACAGTTTGTTTCCTGTCGACAGGAAAACTTTCTCTAATTTTTTGTGTTTAATAAATCAGGAGTGCAGCTCTGTGACCCGATCAGGGAAAACATCAGAGGGCTGACAAAAGCTCAATCCGCAGAATTAAAACTGACAGTTCAGCGTTTTTCCAGCCATTTCTTCTCTCTTCGGTCAGGAAACCTTGTTGCTTTTACAGCCGAAACGTTGCCACTATGTTTCCTACAGCGGAGTATCAGGGCCACCGTAGAAAAGAAAAAAAGGAGTTTTTAAAATAAGCTCAAAAGTTTTCTAGAAAAAACAACATTTCTGAACTCCCAAAGTCAAAAATTTGTGAGAAAAATCAAAGAAATGTTTAGATTAATCTCCAAGGTTTTTTTTTTTTTTTGAGAAAAAAAACTTAAAATTTTTAAAAATGAAAATAAAATGTTTGAGATTAATCTCAAATTTTCCTTTTTTTCTAGAAAGTTTCTGAGTTTAATCTCTTTGTTTTTCAAACTCAGAAACTTTTAGATTAATCTCAGAAATTTTCTTTAAAATTTTTTTTAAAATGTAATATTTTTTTTGGCAGAAAGTTGCTCCTTTATTCTATCTACAATGGCCCTACTACTAATAAACTACTTGAATCACTAGGGAAAGGCTTGAATCACTTCTCCTGATCTGAATCTTTACATTTATTTCCGGTTTCTTTGTGGCCTCAAACACTCATCAGCGTCTTCGATTTCTCCTAAATGTCAGCGACGTTCCTGTAAAATCCTCGCTGCTAATCTGTAATCCTGCTGGTTTGGGTTCCGGATTTACAGCTGAGCAGCAGCGTTTCACTGAAACAGAATCAAAAATACTTTGATTCAGTGTGAAAACTCCCACTTCCAACACTAAAAGTGAAACTAAAAGTTTAGGATAAACGGTGATGTTTTCCTCCCTGTCGATCAGGGGAATCTGTGCCTTTAAGTTTTCTCTCTGATGAGCCGAAAGCAGCCGTAGGATTTGTGCTTATGATGGTGAGGAGAGAAATATTCAGCTTGTTTTGGTTTTTTTTTCCACATGCTGCTTCGTTTTTATGAAGGATTAACCAGAAGAAATCGGTTCTGCTCGGCTGGACGAACCGCTTTTCTTTGGGTCCAGCTGCAGAGAAACTTCTCCTCTGGAGAATTTTCTGTTCAGCTCTTTGCTGCCCCCTGGTGGGGCGACGGCGTGTTTACTGTGACGTTTACGTGGATTTTCCGTGAACAAACGTGACTGAAACAGGAAAGATGGAGTAAAAGTGTCATTGAAGGCTCCAAACAGAAAGGAAGTGATGGTTCTCTGGACCAGCTGGCTGCGTTCGGGTTCTTCGCCTCTTTTCCTGCAAATATCTGAAAATGGTAACAAATGTTAACTTTTAGTTTGTTTTGAGGATTAAAATCCACTTTTTCTTATTGTTAAAAGTTCCTCATAAAACAGAACAATGCCGCCATCTTTAAAGGTTTAAAAAGTGAAGATTTTTCATGTTTTCTTCTCTTCTTTTGAATTTTAGAATTTAAAAAATTACATGCAAGTCTCCCTGAAGCCGTTAAATCTTCTACTCTCCAGAAAAGTTGGGTTTTAATCCTCGTCATCTGACCCGTTCAGTTTCTTCCTCGTTTCCTCACTCCAGTTCAGCTCGTCTGTCCAGCGTCGCATGCTAAAGAATCGCACCGTTAGTTTTTCTCACGTTTTGGGGATGAACCACTAAAAGTTTAGTCTCTTTGGGTTTACATCACCGCCTTGTTTTATTTTCTTTTAAAGCATCTATTTAAGTATTTTAGTTTTTTTTTTCGTCTGGAGGTTGTTATAAGCTATGCACACACCTCGCCTCCCTGAGCTTTTGTTTTTCAGTTCAGTGATTCTAACAAAGGATTTTATTATTACTAATTTAGTTTGACTTAAATTTTATAGAAAACACAGTTGGAACTGAACTTCCAGTTTCCAAATAGTTTATTATTTTCCTTTTTATTTTTTTCTCCCAACATATATTTGCGCAGAAATGACATATAAACAATAAAAATGCTCATCTGAATTTATGTCTGATTGTTTTTTTTGGAATCTGACTGATTTGTTGTTTGCTGTAATATTTGAAAGGATTTTTTTTTAAATCACAAGATTAACAAAATGAAAAAAAAGTTGGTTTTGAATTTAAAAATCTGCAGATGGGACTCGGAAACTACAGAAGAGGATTAGAGCCGCTGAAAATAAAATAAATTCAGAGTTTTTTCTCATAATTCTGATGTCTGAGAAATAAAATTAGAATAATGTCAAGAAATAAATTTTGAGCAAAAAGTTAATTTTGAGAAAATTCTGAAGGAAACTCCTTATTTTTTCCCAGTGGCTCGAATCCTCTTCAAGAAACTTAAAGAAGAGAAATAAATAAAAACCTAATATTTTGTGTTCTAACCAACCACCAGCAGAGGGCGCTATGCACAAGGTTACGTTCTCTGTGAAATTGGTAAAAATCCATCATAAATTTTAACATTTGATCTGTAGTCATGCTTTTGTTTCTCTTTAGAAAAAAGCTGAACACACAGAAGAATATGGTTGGTTTCCTTAAACTTGTATAAAGATAAAATAAATGTAGTTTATTATTAAGAAAAGTTAATTAAATGCACTAATCATGTTGCTGTTTCATTGGGGATTTTTTTAAACGCATAAATCCTCTGGGGAAATTGGCACAAAATTTGTGATTTTGATCAAAAGCATCAAAACAAAGTAGCATGTATTATAGTAATGGAGCTAAATAAGATGATAAAATAGTAACAATCTGAGTACAGTGTGCAGTTTGGTATTTGAAGCGAGATTAAAAGCAGACATAACAATGTTCTAGTCTTTATTTTTATTGCAGAAATTAAAAATGAACAAAAAAAAACAACCTAAAAACAAATTGTAATCTTAAAATACAAACTGTTCATCTTTAAATAACTACACCTTTTTTCAGTTCCAAACACAGTGACCTAAATGCTGCTTTTATTGCTGCAGACTCACTAAATGTCTTATTTTCTCCAGTAATCACCTGACAAATACTTATTTAATGGCGCAAACACACCTGAATGTGTACTTACACAAGAGTTCAGCAAAAATTGCATCAATCTGGTTCCAGTTTGCTTATGCATGAAAAATACCATTTTAACTCCACTTCTGTTTAAAATGAACAGATTCAGCCTCACTGTTCTGAGAACTCGTAGTGAAGAGGACGTCTATGAATCCAAAAACACTTTAAAATCCTCATTCTTTGGTTTTTCAGACAGACAAACTCACTGGGTTGCAGATTTACCTGATTTAATGCGACTGGTCCCACTGGAAGAGTCAGGTTTCAAATAACTGAAGATTTGAACTTTTGCACAAAGGACTTTCTGTGACAGACCAACACAGATTCATCGAATCAGAAGTTTGTGTTTCAGCAACACGGCACTTCAAAGTGTTTTACATCATACAGTAAAACCAGTGAAGTAATATTTTGTCAAATCCCATCATCAGAATCATCAATACGTATCAATTACGTTGATCGATGTTCCAGTTATAATGAATCAGAAGTTTAGATTTTAAGGAACTCAATGTTTCGGCTGTTTTGGAGTTTTCTAGACATTTGTTCCAGATTTGTGGTGCATAGAAGCTGAATGCTGCTTCTCTATGTTTGGTTCTGGTTTGGGGATGCAGACCAGAACCAGAGCCAGAAGACCTGAGGTTGCTATGACAACTGCAGATCTTTAATGTATGGTGGTGACACTAAAATACGCAACTAAAGATGAACGCATGCGTGAGTTTCTCCACATCTAGATGGGACATTCGACCTTTAATCCTGGAGATGTTGTTCAGGTGACAGAAGGCCGACTTTGTAACTGTCTGCATGTGGCTCTGAAGGTTCACACCCAGATTTTGGGCCTGAGTTCTAGTTTCTAACTGTAATAACTGAGTCTGGGCGCTGACGCTACATTTCTCTTTAAGTCCAAATATAATTTCAGTTTTGTTTCTGTTCAGCTGGAGAACGTTGCAGCACATCCAAACTTTATCTGTTCTGTGATTGGAAGGGTTCAGAGCTACCTGGTGACATCGTCAGGTAGAGCTGTGTATCATCTGCATAGCTATCATAGATAATCTTATTTCTTGCTGTGATAGATATTGAATTGGAGGAGTTTGAGGATTGAGCCTGGGGGAACCCCACATGTGATTTCCATCCACTCCAATGAGGCGCTAACATCAAATAATGTTATCTCAGGGGAAAAGAAAACATTTTATTAGTGAAAAAACAAAAAGAATGTGTAATTTCTTCTTTATGTTTAGTTTTATGACATCAAATCCAAATTTAATACCTCGATGTCTGTGGTTGCTACAAAATAACAGGGTATGAAGTATTTCTGCAAGGCACTGTCAGCGATTTCTGTCCGTCTGCATTTCATCTGCTGATCAGAGCAGACCTTGTGGCTAACACCTTGAAATGATGACAGCTGCAGACATTTTGATCTTAATGTTCAGTCTGTAACTTACAGTTAGGCTGACCTGTGACGCTTCGGGGAACCCGTCAAAAACTCTGCAGTGCAAACTTTCCTCCAGAATAAATGGCAAACGAACGGAGGATTTGTTTCCAGGCGGAAGCTGAAAAGCGGCAGTAACTGTAAAAGTACAGAAACTAAATTAAATCCATAGAGCAAGAAGGGGAAACCCATGACAGAATAAGGATTTTTCCAGTTACAACAGGAGTTTCTCAGTGTATTTCATCTTTGCATGTTTTTTTGATTTCAAATATAGAATAAATTGAATTTGAAAATAGCTAAAAATGAGAAAAATCTGCAATAAATTAAAGATATTTAATGGCTTTTAGTTCACATAAAGGATCCTTATTTTAAAACATTAATATATATAAAAAAAATTGCTTTGCCTCTCTATATTTTATCCCTCATTAATAAAAAGAAAATCATTTGTTTAGGTTATTACACTGCAAAAGCAAAATCTTATCAACTATTTTTGGTCTAGTTTCTACTGCAAACATCTTGTTACACCTAAAATAAGACCAAACTAGCTAGCAATAGCTAGTTTTAGCTGCATGTAGGAGCTTGTTTAAAGTCAACAATTCCTTTAAAATTGATTTTTAAAAAAGTATCAGTTTCAGATTATTTCACCTCTAACATAGAAAGATATATTGGACTAAGAAAGCAACAAGTGGTTTCTGGTTGAAAAGTCAGCAACAAAACATTTGTCTTTTCCCAGCGGCTGGAGCTCCGGTTGGGTTGCTAGGTGACGGGTGGAATTCCAGTGGGGTTGCTAGGTAACGCCGCAGTGCCTTCTGATTTGTGACGTTACATTCCGGAGGTTTTTGAAACAGCAAAACACATTAAATTATTGCTAAAAACTGACAGGGTGGGCGTGCTTTTAAATGCTTGGGCAGTTGAGACAAAAATGGAAGAATAAAAATATGCAAAATGGGAATTTTGCATTACACGTCCCATTTAAAGTTTTTTTTTTGTCAAAAAAGCCACATTTTGTTAATTATGACTGATTTGAAAAACCAATGAAAAGATTAAAACATCCAAGGTGGCAAACAGTTTGCATGCACTGCAAAAACACAACATTTCACCAAGCTTTTTTTTTCTCGTTTCTGGTGCAAACATCTTAGTACACTTGAAATAAGACAAAACTAACTTACAAGTAACTTTACAGAAAGAAGTGGGCGCTTGTTGTAAGTAAATAATTCCTTAATATTGATGAAAAAGTACTTGTCCCACTTGCAGATTGTTTAATTTATAGCAAGTTTTTGCATGCAATAAGTAAAACAGTCTTAGTGAAACTTTTAAAGGGAATCATTGACTTTTTTTTTTTTTTTTAAATATCTTATATCTCGCTGAAAAGTTACTTGTAAGTTAGTTTTGTCTTATTTCAAGTGTACTAAGATGTTTGTCCTTGGTATGATTCTGTTTTTGCAGTGCTTTCAAGGTAAGATAAACCCATTTTTATATAACATTTCAGCAACAAGGCATAAAACGACGACCAAGCAAAAAACATTTAATCAGAGTTGATAAAATAGGGTGAAAAGACGACAGTTAAGATAAATGTGTTAAAATCAATGTTTAGTTGCGTTTATGCAGAATGTAACGCAGATACAGTAAAACACTCGGCAGTGAAAGTGAACCTAACGCCTAAATCTGCAAAGCTCCACTTGCTGCAACTGAAACCCATGAAAACGTTTCATCTGAGTCTATAAACGATGGATCTGTGGGTCTCAGCGGGTCTCAGATTCGCTGAGATAAGCAGACCTGCTCAGTGTAAACTTAGCTTTCAAACTTCATCTGAGGCTGAAAGTGGGTAAACTGAAATTCAGAAGTTGGCAAGCAGACGACTTTCACTCACTAAAAGTGGCAGAGGCAAACTGCAGAGTTGGCTCGTTTGGCAGAAGCTGCCCTGTGTGTGAGGAAGTGTTTGGAGTCACTGCAGGAAACAGAAGAAAGTTCAAAGTTTCTTCTTATGCTGAAGTGCCAGGGAAACGAAACAAAGCGGATTTTTTTGTATTTGACATTAAACCGCAGAGATGCTTTCAGACAGGTTGGTTCGGTTTCCATTCTGGGCAAAGTAGGAAGGATTGCACCACTGAAAACGGCTTTAAAATATCTGATCTTTAATAACGAAAAAGCTTTATGTTCTAATGGCACAAATAGTCTTAGTCTTCAGCTGTTTTTTGAAACTTAAAGTTTTGTTTTGGTTATTTATTCTCCTCAAGTTTTAAACTAAAACACTGAATGCATCATCAGTCACCCATTCCTCCTGGTCCCTGTTTGGAGCAGCATCACTTCCTACACTGCAAAAACACAAATTGGTCCAGGAGTTTATAGTGCAAAAATCTTAGTACACTTAAAATGAGAAAATTAAGTTAAAAGTAACTTTTAAGCAAAATAAGCGCTTGTTTTAGGTCAATATTTCCTTAACATTTATGAAACAGTTCTAGCTCAATTGGTGGATTATTTCACTTATAACAGATTCTTCCAGTTTAAGTGAAAAAAATCTGCCAGTGTAAGTAATACTGTGCATCTATAATCAATAATTATTGACTGAAGACAAACTTATTTATCATACTGAAACGTTTCTTTTAAGTTAGTCTTATTTAAAATGTACTAAGATATTTGCTGTAGAATCTGGAACAAAAATACTTAGTAGGATTTTATGTTTTTGCAGTGAATTTCCCCACTGTGGGACAATAAGGAATATTTTCTATTCTGATATCCTGTAGAAATGATAACTGCTTATTTTTAGAGTGTTCTTCCGTTTGTCTGTCAATTTGTTGTTGATACAAACACACTTTAAAAGTGAGTGACAAATGAAAGGATCGTTTTATTCTAAAATGGTTTATATTTGCAAACAAACTTGAGTCTGGAGAATACAAAACATGCTTTTTTTTTACAGTGTAAACAAGAATCTCATTAATGCAGCATCTATGTGCAATTTCTGTCTTTCTGCTGATTATTTTTTGTTGATAAACTACAGCAACAGAGTAGTTTGCTGTAGTTGCTTTGTTGATTCACTGTAAAACCCTGAAAGGTTCTTGTAATTTAACCCAGAAGTATAAACGTATTGCATGTGGGATATTAAAATCGGATCTAATTTCTGCCTCTCTGGGACGGATTAAGATTATTAAAAGGTTTTATTTATTGTTTCACCAGAAACCTTCAATTTGCCTGTTTCTTCCTGCTAGAAAAATCCCCATTTTTGATTAACATCAAGTTAACATGAAACAGTTGCACTGCACTCTTGCAACTTGTTGCATATGCCAACATGTCTAAGTCAGCAATTATTTCCAAATGAACATTATTATTATCGGATGAGTCAGCTTCAGTTATACGAAGGATAAGAGACACTTTCCTCCCTTCCTTTGTGCACTAATTTTTCTTTTAATTACATTTATTTGATGAGATTATCAGCATTTCCTTTTCTAGCCACATTGACGCACTGCATCTCTATGTGCCATATCGCTTTTTGTCAAATTTCACACATTTTTTTGCTTTAATCTGTAATTTTTTCCTGGTTTCTTTGAAGTAAAGTGTGAAGTGTCACTTACATGCAGAAGCATTTAGGTGTGAATGACTCAGCAAAAAAAAAAAAAGCCCTATTACTGGCACCCAGTGAAATTGCAAATCTCTCCTGGAATGATTTTACTTTCAGAGTTTAGTCATCAGAGAATAAACATTTACAGCGTAGGTGAAGCTAAACAAGTTTCGGCTACTTTGTTTTTTGATGCATTCAGTCCTTCAACATGTTTTAATGTTAGCAGAAACTTCACATTTATAGTTTCTAAATCAGGGGTGTCAAATTCCAGTCCTGGAGGGCCGGTGTCCTGCAACGTTTAGATGTGCCTCTGCTGCACCACAACTGAATATAATAATTAGGTCATTAAGGCTCTGGAGAACTGATGAGGAGGTAAATAAGCCATTTCATTTTAGTGTTTTGTACCTGTGGAACATTTAAAGGAAGTAAATTAATTTTTTTTGGTTGTCTTGTCTTTAAAACACATGAATCATGCATACATCAAAACATAAACAGAAAAAACTTTTGCAACAAAAACACGCTCCAAACAAAAAATGATTATTTTAAATAAAACAGTAACAAAAACGTACATTTAACAAGAATACAAACAGAAAATGCAGCAGTCACAGAATAAAATGTGTCAACCACAGGAAAAAGAAGCAAAAAAGAAAATGTTGTAAATATTAAAAACAACATGGATGAAGCCCTGCAAACTTTCTCCACAAAATGGAAATCCTCCAAACCACTGGAACACCATCATATTTATGGAGGTAATATTACATACTCAACACTGCCCCTAGTGGTCAGGAGCACTTCCGTTTAGTGGATTGAGTTTGACACATTTCATACTAACTTGTTTTTCTTTGTACTTGTAAACAAAGATGTTCATTAATAAATTAAATAAAATAATGATAGTAACTGTTGTTTGTGTTGGAAGGTAACAGCTGGGCTAACTGAGCTTCACAAACGTTAAACCTGACGAGAACATCCGAATTCAGGGATTTGCAGGTTGACACAATATTTCTGGCCATATTGTAAAGATAACTGGTTATTTTTGAGCCTGAAAAACGTTTCCCAAGTATTTTCTTGTAAGGTAGGTTTTTAACGTTATTACATTAGTTTCCATTGACCAGATAATTGCGCAATTTCACATTTTAAAATAAATTCACTTAATTGAAATCCACCAATTTCTAAAAAAAAAAAAAAAAAGAAACAACCAAAAAACTCGTTTTTCGATAAAAAAAGGACTGGCGCTAGGATGAGGTGTCGGATTTTGGCCATATTGAAATTGGTTTATTCACAAAACTGCAACGGAAACACTTTTTTCACACCACAGGAGTCACGTGATCAACAACCGGATGTTGACTCTCTCGCGAACCACGAAGAAGAAGACGACAGGAAGTACTTGGAGGATCGTGGATCGATATGTATTTTAATGACTTATCGGGTGAGCAAACCTGTTCATGCGTGGTTTTAATTTCATTTCTTATTTTATGGATTACCGGAACTGTGAAATTGTGTTTTTTTAGACATTAGTGGAATATTGATATTTTTTTCACACATTTGTAATGAAAACGCAGCTACTGTTCATCACAGTTGCTTCCAATTCCATTATATTCTTTATTTCCTCCAATTCTTTCTGCATTTAATGATATTCTGAGAGAAAAATACAAATATCTTCTAAACTTTCTTCAAGAAACCTGGTTTTTAATCAAAGCAACAGAATATTTACATTTTTATTAAGTTGGTCTGCTCTGTCTCTCCAGAAACCAGAGAAATTTTATGTCGTAACTTTGGTAATTATTGGTGCATAACCCATCAGAGCTCATTTTAAGTTAAGAATATCTTGTTTTCCTGTGTGGGAAGTCAGCCATCAATCAGCAGGGGGATTACTTTCACTCTTAATTATCTATTTACCAGAACAGGAAGTGGCTGAGACCCCAAAGGCAAATACAGAAGTTTGATTCCTGGTACGATGCAGTAACATCTGAGAAGGATTTCCTGTTACTGATTCCTGATTCTAACTGGACCCGGCCCAGGCTCAACCCAAACTGGTGTAATTTTACTATTTTGGTGATACTCCAAATTTAAACTGCGTCTGCTCTATGTGCAGTTTACTGACCTGCATTTTGCTTATTTTCTGAATGAAAATCATCCGTCCAAATCTTGAACTCCAGATTAGCTTGGTGAAAATTTGTGCAAGTTTGAAAACTATTTTGTCAGTTAGTTTAGCAATTAGCAAAATATGGTAGTATATGCATAAGATCATAGAAATTAAGTAGAAAAACTCTTCTCTTGTAGCTTAATTGCTCAATTTTACTCATGATTATATAAACTTGGTTATTATTTATTCTTTTTTTTCATAAACTGGGTTCTTACTGCAGTTGTCTTTCTAATGGCCAAGTTGTAACAAGTGGGGCTCAAGGAAGGAAACTTAGTGAACCTTTGACAGGATCTTGGCTTCACTGATCCACACAGAGATGAAACACAAACACTTCTCCAAAATGGAGACGTTTTCTACCCTACTGCTGAAAAAGATTCATTCTGTTTAGAAAACACAGGCTTTGTGGTTTTCCTCCTTGGCCTTGAACCTATTGTGAGACATAAACTACTGTTTTTATGTAATCTAAGGTGTATTTTGTGCATCTTATTTTAGATATTACCATTTGTTATTATTTAATACTGTTCACAAAATTATGTTACCTTATATTTAGTTACACTTGTTGTGTTATGTTATATAAAGTTACTTGATGTTGCTTTATATAATGTTATCTAATGTTACGTTATGTAATTTTTTAAACCTTGGTTAGCTACAGGTGCTGTGCTATTCTACGTTATGTACATTATGTAATTTTCTGTAACCTAATGTTGCCTAACGTCACGCTACGGTGCACCACGTTACGCTACGCTACGTAGTGCTACTTTTTGTCTCGCTACGTGACGTTACGATGTGCTACATTATGTTTGCTAACGCTTGTTGAGTTGTGTTAGGTAAGGTTTTGTGACATCATGGTACGTGACGTTACATGTATCGTTACGCTACGCTAATGTTATACTACCTAATGCTACACTACGTAATGTTTCGCTATGTAATGTTACGCTACGTAATCTCACACTACGTCATTTTAGGCTATGTAATGTTATGCTACATAAAGTTACGCTACGTAATCTCACGCTGCGTCATTTTAGTCTATGTAATGTTATGCTACATAAAGTTACGCTACGTTAATGTTATACCACCTAATGCTACTCTACGTAATGTTTCGCTACGTAATGTTACGCTACCAAATGTTACGCTACGTAATCTCACGCTACGTCATTTTAGTCTATGTAATGTTATGCTACATAAAGTTACGCTACGTAATATTATTTTAACACAGCCATAATTAATCTTCATTTGAAATAGAAATAATATAAAAACAAGTGGAACTTAATTTACCTAATAAACATTTTTTATTAGTCAAACAAAAATTTATTTACTAATTATTCAAATTTAAAGAATGACAATTTTCACACTGATTAGGGACAGAAGTGAGACTTTAGAAGTGATCAAGTAAATAATGTCTGATTTATGTATAAATACAATCAATGTTGTAAAACATTATCTTTATAAAATGTCTCTTAATACAACCTTTTGTGGTAATAGCTTTATAGTTTTTTATTTTCACTTAATGTGAAAAGTTGCAGTTTTACATAAAAAATACACAGTTCTTCCCAACATAGAAACCCATTCAATAAATTGCAGTATTATTGAAAAGTCCATTTATTTCAAGGACTTTGTCATATTATATAGATTAAATACACACTGAATAAAGTATTTCTGTTAATTGTAATGATTTTCCACTTAGAATATTTAAATGTATTTAATTAAAATTATGCTTAATACCTGCTTACAGATTGTCAATTTTAAAAAAGTTCATTTAATCTGACAAATTAGCCCCATATGAACGCATATTCTAATTTATTGAATATGACCGAATATAAAAACTGCATCTTTTTCTACTCTGTTACCAGTTCTCTTCTTTTAAAGTTTTTATATTTATATGTGGGCAGCAGAAAATAAATTCAAGCAGATTATTTGTAAAATAAAAAAAACCCCTAAAATCTGCTGTGGTAATCATATGAAAATACTCCCAGAGTAGAAACCCCTAACTTTAGTTAAGTCAGCAAAACCCCAGAAAACCTCCAGATGCAACAAGTTCGTTCTACATTTGATTTTTTTTTTATTTTTTTATGTTCTGACGGGAAGAAAGTGCCCTTACTTCCTTATTTGCAGCTTTAAAAAGCCAGACTCGACTTCATTCATTCACACATCGTTCCCACATCCTGACTGGTGCTGAAAGCTAAAAAAACCTCTCAAGATGAACAAAGCTGTGATCCTCCTGGTCGCTCTGACTCTCTACTGCTGCATCCCTGAGCTGCATGGTGAGAAAATCCTCTCTAACTGTTATTTATTCAGATATTTAAGGTTTATTCTGTAATTTCTGGTATGCTTGTGCTTTTTTGGCACTAGAAAACATATAACATATTCAGACTTCACTGAACTCCAGTGTGAAGAGAAAAAATCTCATAAAAATTATATTATTAACCTGTCAGCTTTAAGAAGAAGCAAATGCTACACAAGCTAATTAGCATAAATTTAAAAATGTGAATTTCTCTGCAGCTTCCAAGTTGGGATGCCGCTGCATAAAAACGACCTCTCTACGCGTCGCTCTAAGAACCGTGGCCAAGGTGGAAGTGACGCCTCCGTCAGGACGGTGCCGCCGTACAGAAAGAGTGTAAGTAACCTCAGCTGGAGATGTTTCCATCTACAGCTTCAGTAAAGGACGAATACGACGACATTTCACTGTCATTTCACACAGAAACAAAGAAAATCTTAGAAAGTTTTAGAGTAACCTCAGAAATCTTCTGGAAAAAACATTTGAAAAGTTGAAAAAAAAAAAAAACTCGCAAATTTTTACATTTATCTCATAAATTGTCTAGAAAAATACTTGACTTTTCAAACAGAAAATTTATTAAAAGTTGAAAATGTTTTGACTTTTGAAAATTCTAATTTACTGTAGAATTTTTATTAAATGTTTTTGAAAAAGATTTTCACAAAAAAGTTCTAGAAATTTTTCAAAAAAACAGAACACAATTCTGAGATTAATTGAAAGATTAATCTCAGGAATTTTCTAGAAAAAAAAGGCCAGTTTTAAAAGTTTTCAACAAAAGAAACACAGAAATACATTTTTTTTCATACAATTTCTCAGATTTATCTAAGAATTTCTAATCTTTTTTTTTATTTCATAGTTCTTTTCTAGAAAATTTTTGAGATTTTTTTCAGAAAATTGTAAAAATTTTGAATCTTTTGACTTTTAAATTAGAAATGTCCAAGTTTATAGAATTTTTTTTTTTAGATTAAAATAAAAATTTCTGAGCTTTTTGGCAAAAATGTACTTTTCTTTCTGTCAGTTGGTGATTTTCTGTCTCATGTAGCATTCAGTTTGTATTTTTAAAGTTGTTTTTTCTTTCTTTCTCTGCAGCATCATCAGGAAAAACGGCTCCAAGGTTTGCGTCAGTTCAGACGCCGATTGGTTCCCAGAGTTTCTCAGCAAACTTAACCAGTAAGAACTTTTTATTTTTGTTTTATGCTTCTGCAGCAAACCTAAACACACAAATGTTTGTAAGTCCAGCGGTGGTTGTCATGGAGATACGTAATTTAGATTAGTGTAGATATTTCAAAGCTTCAGACATAAACTGAGAGCCCAAGTGGCATTTTCTGAATTTAAAGAAGCTCAATCTGTGGATTTTATAGAAATTATGGATGGATGGATGACAACTGGTCTGAGTCCAGAGGGGTAGATTGCATAGTAGATAGAAGAAAACGAGTAAATTTCCACAAAAAATAAAAAACATTTTGAGATTATTCTCAGAAATTTCCTGGAAAAAACATGGAAATACATGAGTTTGAGAAGTTAAAAAATTGCTAGAAATAAATGAGAAATTTTGAGAATATTCTGAAAAAAAAAAAAAATCTATAAAAAACAAGAAAAATGTTGAAAAGTTTGAAATCTTATTTTTTTAAGTTCAGAAAATTTCTAGAAATTGAAATTTCTCAAATTCTCAAATTAGTTTTTTTCCTCAAAATTTCTTCAAATTTTGACTTTTTGAATTCAGATATTTTCTTATTTTTTGTAGAAAACTTCTGAGATTAATCTCAAAATTTTGGAGTGTTTTTGAGCAAAAATATTGAAGTTCTAAACTCAGAAAGATTTTTTCCTCAAACTGAGGTGTTTCAGCAATTTTGAAAATTTTCAAATTTAGACATTTTCTTGTTTTTCATGAAAAGTTTGAGAATAATCAAAAAATCTCAGAATTATTTCCTGCATATTTTTTGACTTTTCAAATTCAGAAATGTTCATGTTTATATCTCTAGAAAAATTCTGAGATTAATCTTAATTTTTTATTTTAGGAAATTTACAAAAAATTTTCTATTGTGGGCCTAATATGCTGCGAGAAAAAAGAACCAAATATTTCACCTTAATCCTGATTGTGACCATTGTTCACCATAAATGCTGACACCATTCATAAAGCCATGATCGTCTTTTAATAAGTTTCTTTTGATTATCTTTACAGATGTTTTCCTCCCTGTTATTAATCTATAAATACATTTTTAGTGGTTTTAAGAGGATTAATGTGATAAAAAGTGTGACTACTTATTGTAAATGATGCAGGAACCAAGTTTTGAAAACAAATTAAAGTATTATTTGGCCCTTTGACATGATGTGTATTCACTGGTATGTTGTTGTGTTCAAAGGATGGGCAGAGGCTGCAGACGCTGCTTCTTGTATTCATCATAAATTATTACAATAATGGTAATAATACAAATTTATCCTTTGCTATGGATACATTTTCCATCCATCCATTTGTTGTGTTTACTGTTTTATTGTTGCAGAGTAGTGTTGTTTCTTATTAAATTTCTGATCTGAACACAACTCTAATCTGTTCCTGTGTTTGTAATTTCAGGGATTATGAAGACATCACCTCATCCACTGTTTCTCCAACAACCTTCTGATGATCAACCTGAACAGGAAGTGCTTCATCTAACAAAACCTGGACATCATTTTAAAAAGCTGAGCCAACGTCAAGTGTAAAAGCCTGTTTTATTTTTAACACTGTTTTCATTAAATGTTATTTTATACAGATTTTTTTAAAATTCAGTTTTAATGTTTTCTTCAACTCCATGATTATGTAATTTGTTTTAGTTAAAGAAATAAAGAACAAAACTAAATGACTCCATAATGTCTGATATTTTATTGCCTTGAGTTTGAGAAGTGGTGTATTTGTTTGGCTTCAGTTTCTATAAATAAAGCAGATAAATCCTCATGAAAAAAGCAGCTTGATGACTGAAGGAACTGTCAAAAATCAGACAAGCAGCTTTATAATACGTTCAATTCACTAAGTTTGTGCTCATAAAAAGGGACTAAATATTTATATTAATAAATATATAAGAAAGAAAGTCCTAAAACGCATTAATGCAACAAAATCCCTGCTAAACATTAAGTTAATGAAAAAGTCCGACCTATAAAAAACCCACTTCCTTATTTCCAGATTTATAAACTTAAACTTCACTCACTTTCAGGTCGTTCTCACATCCTCTTTGGTTTAGGTTGAGCTGAAATAAAAGCAGTTTTGATCATTTAATATAGCATATGCATGTTATATTGCTCTGTGGTGCTTTCTTTCATCTTTGTGTTTATTATTGGAATGTCTTTAGTTTATAAAAGCTGATTTAGAAATATAGCCAACATGTATTTATTTAAATTGGTGCTAAATGTGTGAAAGTATAAACTGAAACTGAAAAAAGGACAATATTTAATTTTTTTTAAATTCCTCTCATTCAGTTCAACAGTTGTAGATGTTGTTGGCTTTGGGCAGGACAGATCTTCTGTAGAGGTCAGTGTTACAGTGAGTCTGAAGAAGCCTCTGACTGAAGACATTAATTCAGGGGTCAGCAACCCAAAATGTTGAACGAGCCATTTTGGACCAAAAAAACAAAAATCTGTCTGGAGCCGCAAAAAATGAAAAGCCTTATATAAGGTTTATAATAAAGGTAAAACAGGCTTTAAGTGTTTACTTTAGCCTATTATCAAAATGACTAAGTGTATACATAATTAGCATTCAGTAAATGTTTATTTTTCCTGCTGTGCGTCCTGGACGGAATGACGCACCACGTGACTCCGTTGCACAAAGGTGCTTTAAGTTTACCTTCCGTTACAATATTATGTTTCGTTGCATTGATAAAATTAAAGAAATACAATAAAGAAATCTGATTTCTGATATCATTTTTATTTTTTTTATTTTTGTCATTTTTAGAAACTTCACAGGCTATGATGCAAATCTTTGTTGACAGAAATGTTGAAATTTAATATTTATTCTACACATTTTTATAGCATTGGAAAACGTTAAGAATGATTGTGTCATGTTTGCCCTCCTACAGAAACCATATTTATACAAAAAATATATTTTCCACCCCCATCTTTTTCCATTTTCAAATATTTTGGAAAAAGCTCCAGAGCCACTAGGGAAGCGCTAAAGAGCCGCATGCGGCTCCGGAGCCGCGGGCTGCCGACCCCTGCACTAGTTGATGAAGCAGATCCTCAGAATTTTCCCTAATTTTATTATGTCTAGTGGTTCCACAAAAAGTTTGTGGTGAATATCCATTAGTTTGTTGTCCCCAAAGAAAGAAAGGGCGGTCGTGTCTTGTGTTCAAACACCATGCAGATTTCACTTCATTTATCTCTGTTTTTATTACAGAAACTAAAAAACAAAAACAATGTTCTGATGATTATCTAGCTCAGAAGTAAACAAAAACAAACAAAATCCTAACTAGTACTAACTGCCATTATCTCTGACTGATATTAAAATTTGTTTGAAGTGTAATAAAAAACAGCAAAAACACTTTTTCACTGACAGATTAACAGAATGATAGGAAGATATTTCTTTTCATTAAGCCACAAAATATAACTTTAATTTTTTAAACACATTTTTCCCCATGCTGTTCTGTTGGGTGAACACTGCTGTGAATTAACGAAAAATAAAAATAAAACCAATGTAGCAACAGGAGCCACAGGAGTCATTCCAACCACTCTGGATGACATCCAACATTCAGAGTGGTTGGTGATGATTGCAAATACCCATTCCAGGGTTGCTAGGTGACGGGCTGGGCTTTGCTCAGGTTGCTAGGTAACAGCGCAGCGCCTGTTGAATGTGATTTAAAGTTTAGGGGAGGTTTCTGAACCCTCTAATTTTGCAAACATCAAGGGAGTGCCGGGAAAGTGCTTTTTGTTTTTTATTTAAATCAACAATTCTTGTATTTTTTCTTTAATTCAGTTAGAACTCAGAACAGTTAGAATTCAGTTCGCGGGCGTTAGACGCCACAACCGCCCACAAATAGCTGAAAATACTTGAGACCCCCTCTAAAACGTTAAGAACTTCCTACTTTAGTAGTTCCTACCCCACATTTACCTTAATGTGCCTCATTACACACTGTGGAAACCGCTTTAGCTCTGCAACAGAAGCTAACGTTTACCGTTTTCTTTTTCTCCGCTTTCGGGGACTCAGCCAATCAGAGCCAAGCGAAATTAATGGCGCTCTCGGATTGGCTGCCTTGCCAACCCTAGCCAATGGCGTGCCACGTAGCACTGCGTCATCATCCGCCCTTTCTCTAATCGTTTAAAGAGACAGTAATCACTTACATGTGAACTTCTTGTTTTGAAGACATTAGTAAATAAAACTCTGACATATTCTCTCATTATTTTTAGCAAATAGAAATAATTT
>CAEFZX010014996.1:0-14818 GCA_903066825.1 Alfaro cultratus
AATCGGTAAACCTTTTATGGATGCAAATTCGACAAAAAACCAAACCTGTTTAGGATTTTATTTGAAACATTCTCAATTATAAATTTATTGATGGAACTTGACTAAATGTCGTGTTTTTATTGTTTTTACTGTTGATTCTATGTTGCATTATGTTTGTTTTTGATGTGATGTAAAGCACTTTGAAATGCCTTGCTGCTGAAATGTGCTATACAAATAAAATTTGATTGATTGCTCCAGCTCTCCACAGGTTCACCAGGATCTTTGATCAGACGCCAAACTCCCCTCTTCTTTGTTTTGCTTGATGGGAACTGCAGCTCTGTCTTTTCTGAAGATCTGTATTCTGCCGCCACAGACCAATAATCCAGACTCTTTGTCTTGATAAACCACTAACCTGTCTGTGGTTGTGCTGGGAAAGTTGTGCATCCAACGGAATCCAACGGAATGCACAACTTCCGTTGGATGCCCTCAGAGACATTTTTCTTGTTGCTCAAGAAAATAAGAAGTTGTCTTCTTGAGCAACAAGAAAACAACAAGAAGTTGTTTTCTTGAGCAACAAGAAAAATGTCTCTGAGGGCATCTTCTTGTTCTCTCACAGAGATTACGCCCATTGAGCAGACTGCCTCCCACTTTGGTTTACCTACAGCTTGATTTTTCCTCATGACTCTATTTGCAGCTCTCCAAACCCAGACAATTGTCTTGACCAGTCGTGTTAAACGGCTAAAGCAGCTAACCTCCACCAGGTTCTATGGATGGCCACTGCTTCTTTGCTAGGACCTCAGTCTGATTGTGAGGTAATTGTTGTTTGAGCTTTGAACTCTTTATCCCAGAATAAAGAGTTCATACCTTCTTTTGCAATTTGGTGATGCTTCCTTATGCAGTGATGGAAAATTGTTTAGATGATTTAATTCTTCAACTGGAGATTTTAGAAATGCTGGGCCTTGTTGCCGCTTAGAGTCAATATCAAGATCTTGAGGGCTGGCTCCCCGGGTAATGATGTCGGCAATGTTTTGGTCCCCACGGATCCACCACCAGTCTTATATTCTTGTGTTGCGCTGGATTTCCCCAATTCTACTTGCAAAGAATGATTGAAAATGAGGTGATCCCACCTCTCAACTTTGATTTGAATGTACATCTCAAAGTACTTATTTAATTGTGATTCAAACACTGCTCCACAGTGTTTGAATCACTCAAAAGCAGGTGAGTCTCTCTGCTTTTAGAGACTCACCTTTTTGTTCCAATGGAGTTAGTTTGGCCTTGGATTCCACCGGCCTGATGACTGTCTTGAACTGATCCCTACCTCAGATACAACACTGCTCTGTAAGCATATTCACTTCCATCTGAAAATGTAATTGCTAAAGAGTTATTGCTATTATGAAGCAGAGTGTACTCTTCAAAGAGCTTGATTGCATCCTCTCTAAGGTCATATGAGAGTGCTAAATCCCAAGTGTGTTTTACTTGGTTACTCACATTCTTTGCTTCTTGGAAAGCTTTCCGCTCCTGTTTTGCAAACACCAAACCCTTGTAGAAGGGTTTAGTGTTTGACTTATGATTTGGTCCAACTGGAGGTCTTGTCCAAGTCACATCTTTTTTTTTCTTTTTTGAAAAATTTATGCTGTGGAGGAGTTTATCCTCCTCCACAATGTACCGCAGACTGAGTGCTTTATTGTCCTCATCCCGCATTTGGTATGATAAAATCAGGGTCTTTTCTTTGCCTTCATCCTGCTTGTTACAATCTTTCCTCCCACTTTGCCCAGAAAACTTCCAGCTTTGAGGATGTGCTCCACATTTTCTGTGATTTCCTTTAACCTGTCTGGGTAATTGTGGGACGTCAGAATGTCATCAACATAGCCGTTATTATGAAAGACTTGCCACTCCTCTTCAAGATGAATAAACAAGGGTAAATTTGCAATTTCTCGCATCACCAAGTCTGCAATGCATCCTGCAAGTTTATCTCCAATGTTTACTCTTGTAATTGCATAATCTCAAACTTTTTCATCCTCAGAATCACGGCAAATAAATCTGTGAAGGTGAACTTCTCTTTTTTCCAGACAAACAGAAATATACAATTTCTTTATGTCTCCTATTTGACTTTTTGCATGGGAGTTGCAATAGAAATTTCGTTGAACTTGGTTCAATGACAATAAATGCTATCAATCAATCAATCAATCATAAGCTCCTTCTCAGAACTTTAATAGGACAGCACAGATCTGGTTTAGGACATCTGGGCCTTTCATCAGCAGGTCATTCATATTTCTGACTGCAATTCCACACAAGTCTTACAGGAGTTGTCACCAAGTGTGGATTTGGAGCAATTAGGTGGCTTACATACCACACTGAGCCATTCCATTTGTTGATTTCCTCAAAAAATTTAAATGCAGCTCCACGCTGAAGCATGTCATGCACTTGTTCAGTGTAAGCACCTTTCCAGTCAGGTTCTTTGGCCAGTTGCCTCTCTGTTCTTAAAAATGTGGTTTTGACTGCATTTCTATTGTCTGGCAGGGATGCTGGATCTTCCAACCATGGGTTGGATCCAACCATGTGAGGTTCATCTGTGTGGCTGTCTCCTTCATTGTGGATGAGGCCTTCCCTCACTACTTTAAGCTCCCTTTCTTCATCAAGAGTCATCTCCCTGCCTCCCAGATGACAGTTTCCATAACGGCAACCAGGGGCACAACTACATATTTTTGAGGTGGATGTGAACATGTCACCCTTACAAAGAAATCCCATGAAAATCACATGTGACTTTCACATGTGATCACATGAAAACCACGCATGTGGTTCACACAACTTTTTCATGTGAATGATGTGTGAAAGATGTGAATCACATGTGAAAACACATGTATACGTGTCATATTGGAATGTTTCGTGGTGAAATCACATGTGATTCACATGTGATTCACATGTGAATCACTCATTTCCACATGTGATTCACATGTGATTCACTCATTTCCACATGTGAATCACATGTGAGTCACACATTCCCACACGTGAATCACATGTGAGTCACACATTCCCACACGTGAATCACATGTGAGTCACACATTTCCACATGCGATTCACTCATTTCCACATGTGATTCACTCATTTCCACATGTGATTCACACATTTCCACATGTGATTCTCATGTGATTCACACATTTCCACATGTGATTCACTCATTTCCACATGTGGATCTCATGTGATTCACTCATTTCCACATGTGATTCACATGTGATTCACTCATTTCCACATGTGATTCACACATTTCCCACATGTGATTCACTCATTTCCACATGTGATTCACACATTTCAACATATGATTCACTCATTTCCACATGTGAATCTCATGTGATTCACTCATTTCCACATGTGAATCTCATGTGATTCACTCATTTCCACATGTGAATCTCATGTGATACACACTTTTCCACATGTGAATCACATGTGGAAATATGTGCTACCCATGTGAATCTCATGTGATACATATGGAAATCACATGATACACAGGTGCATCCCATGTATATCACACATGCATTACTTTTCATATGTGTATCACATGTGAGACATATTGATACATAAGATATGTGAAACCCATGTGGATCACATGGTATACACATTTTCAACACATGCAACAGGTGTGAAACAGTTGAAAATATATACAACTATAAAATAATGGGACCACCTTTTTAAGCATGAAAAGTTCCAATTTCTTCATATTATTCACTTTTGATGATGGATATGAGGTCACATGTCAATCTCATATACATTTTTTTTTTTTAGTTTTAAGATTTTTATTAAAGCCGAAAAAGGAAAAAATACATACATATATATACAAACATACCTACATACACACATATACACACAATACCTCTCACTTTGGACACATAATGATTGATACACAGTGAAATACTGACGAGGCATTGTACAGAAATAAAAGTTCCAAAATTACAATCCAGCAGTTTCAGCTTCCCCCCAGCCAACCCTCCTCCATATAATTTTATAAGACATAACTGATACTAAAGTACTTGTAGCTATGAGTCAAGACTTCCAAGACAAGTATATATGTACACAAAACAACAATTTATTTATTTCTGTTTGAAACTGTTGAGAACCAGAAACAACTTTTAACATTTGAGCTTGACACCATACAGATTTGGCCCAAATCAGGTCCAGACAAGAAACCTGTGGAAACCAGATGTGTAGAAACTGGTTTAATACCATCAGTGCCAGTCCAGAGAGGGAAAACAAAACCTCAGGTAAAACCTCAGCGACTGATCCTTCATGTTGTTTCAGGAGAGACTGTAGCATTCGACTGTGAACCCTCTGAATCTCCTTAATGTCTTCAAGGATGGTTAACACACACACATGTTGGCATTGGTGGCTTGTATAGGGCTCTTCTTATATGTGCCAGTAACCACAGGTGAAGGTGCTGTGGGTGGTGATGCTCAGGTGGGCAGTTTTCCTTCTCCAGTGCTGAAGGTGATGAGGTCTCTGGCTGTTCTGATGTGTTGTCCCATTCATTCATCATCTGAGCTTCACTGGACCACTGGCCTAGAACAAAATGTAAAAATTAATAAAATGAAGCTCCTATGATCTTGACTACATTTTATGTACACACACTGTGACAAAGTGGTTCAGACTGTGTTCACCACTTGTCCCTTATTCTTATTTCTGATTCATTTACTTTCTGTAGCTGTTCATAATGCTTAAATTTAAACATTAGTTTGCAACCTTGCTTCACTTTCTATCCCAGGTTTGTTTGTGTTAGCATTATGTTGCAGTTCCCATCTACTTATATGTTTAGGTTAAAACTACCACTTCTGGACTTCTGGTTGAATTTGTTTATTTTGTTTCAAAGTATATCTATGGCATTTGTTTTCCTTTTTACTCACCATTGTTTGTTCCTTGTAGATCTGCAGCAGGCCAGGAGTATGGGAGGGGCCGGCCCAGTACTTCCTGTTTAAATAGCTGGATGATGTCAGCAATCACCTTGCTGGGTTCGACCAATTAGAGGGTTTTCTTTGGGAGTATTGCTTTGTTTGTTTTCTTTGAAGTAATTTTTGAGTTATCTTGTATTACACGGTTTATTTAGCTGATCCTTTCATTATATAGATGAGTTTGTAAATCAGATTAATAATTTCATTCTTGTTTCTCTGTTTAGATTTTTTTTTTTTACCTGTTTAATTGTAGTTTGGTCCACTCAAGTGCCGGTGTGTTGCCAACTGGCTATAAAAACAAAATAGTGAGTTTTTGGAAGCTCAGGATGGGAAAAATCGAAAGATAAAATATTACAATTATATAATAAAATTTGGGAGGAGGGAAAATTACTGTTGAACTGTAAGGAATCAATTATAGTACCAATAGCTAAACCAGGAAAAGATCATTCAAATCCAGAAAATTACAGACCAACAGCTTTAACATCAAATCTATGTAAAATAATGGAAAAATGATTAACAATAGGCTCGTATATTATTTAAATAATAAAGGATATATGTCAAAATATCAAAGTGGTTTTCGAAAAGGGAGGAGTATTAATGATCCAATGTTTTGTCTAGAGCATGAAATTAGAAGAGCACAAGTAAATAAGCAAAGTGTAGTGGCATATTTTTTGATATAGAAAAAGCATATGATATGATGTGGGTTGAGGGATTATTAATTAAATTATACATGTTGGGCATTAAATGGAAAATATTTAAATGGATTAAAGACCTTTTAACAAATAGGAAAATACAAGTTAGAATTGGTAAAGTCAGGAAAATATATAGTAGAAAATGGAACTTCACAGGGGAGTATTATAAGTCCATTATTGTTCTCAATTATAATAAATGATGTATTTAAAGATATTGGAAAAGAAATTGGATGTTCACTTTTTGCTGATGATGGAGCTGTTTGGAAGAGAGAGAAAAATGTAGATTTCATTGTAAAGAAATTACAAGACATTATTATTGAAATAGAGAAATGGGCGTTGCAATGGGGATTTAAGTTTTCAGTTGAAAAAAGTAAAGTAAAGTAATGATATTTAAATAAAATAAAAATTATATAACCAAGAATTAGAACAAGTAAAGTGTATAACATTTTTAGGACTATGGTTTGATGAAAAACTAAAATGGAATATACATATTCAAAAAGTTGTTGATAAATGTAAGAAAATGTTAAATATTTGGAGATGCTTGGCTGTCAGTGCTTGGGGAGCAGATAGAAAATCACAAACAGATTTATACAGGTATGATAAGATCTAACATAGACTTTGGTTGTATAGTTTTTGGTTCAGCAGCTAAAACACATCTGATTAAATTAGACATTATCCAACATCAGGCAATAAGATTATGTACTGGAGCATTTAAAACCACACCAACAGCAGCAATAGAAGTAGAAATGGGAGAAATGCTGTTAGATTTAAGAAGAACAAAATTAGAAATAAATTATTGGTTACATTTACAAGGCAATAACTTTGATCATCCAACTTGGGAAATTTAAATCCATGTTGGGAAAAAGAAAAGAAACAAATGAGAAGTTTTAGATGGACAATTGAAAAGAAAAGAAAATAATTTAAAATGACTGATTTAGAAATTAGTCAAACACCGATATCAATAATACCACCATGGATTCTACCAGAAGCAACAGTAGACATGTCAATAATGGAAAAGAAAAAAGATAAATCTTTCACCATAGATAGTTATTCAGTACAGGTACATTTAAACAATTTTTATCAATGTATTCAAATCTATACAGATACATCAAAAATAACTGGAAAAATAGGAATAGCCTTTATACTTTTATTTCACACCTGTTGGTTATTTTTTCAGTTAACTATATACTTTACATTATTATCAAATATTTCTATTAACACATAAATATAAGTGTCGCTTTGTCTTAAAGTTGAAGTTTGTGTGCCTCTGGCATAACTTAATATTTATTTAAGTTATGCCAGAGGAACATAAACTAAAGTACATGTGATGCACATGTGAGAAATATGTGAACACATGTGATCCCATGTTGAATAAACCATGGATCACATGAACAAAATACTTTATCACATGTGGTCACATGTGATTTTAATGGGATTTTTTTGTAAGGGTATGACAGGCAATCTAATGATATTGACGTGTGAAAAAAAATATGGTGCACATGTGAGAATTACGTGATCACAAGACGCAAGGAACATTGAACACATGAACAAAATACTTGACCACATGTGGAAAATGTGACCCACATGTTTTCACATGTGAAAACATGTGATTATTTTCATGGATTATGTGAACCATATGTGGAAAATGGGAACCACATGTGATCACATGTGAAAAAGTGATTTTCGTGGGATTTTTTTGTAAGGGCACCGGCGCCCCCATCAGACATTTATAGCAATACGGAATAAATCCCGTCCTGTTTTGGTTCAATACGGCACGGAGAAACAACAACCAACGGTCATGTTAGCCTAGCTTAAGCTAACCTGAATATTTACATCTCTCTTGTTGATACACTGACATTACTGACCTTCTGTCTTTCAACCACTTTGAAAAGCTTTTCTTCGTCTCTCCAACATCTTTATCCCTCCCCCTCTTCTGTTTTCTGTTTTGTGCCCCGGAGTTTTTTCTGTGCCCCATCTTTAGCTCCCTGTTGTCGAGGCATTACTACAATTCAAATTTAAAAGAAAAAAACCTGCCTCAGGGCTTCTCGAAAGGACGCTGCCCAGCTACCTGTATGGGAGGGAGAGCGGTTGGCAGGAGGGGAGGGGCGTCTAATCAGTGCTGTTCCTGTTATTGATCATTTCATACACAAACAGCTGTTAAGTACATAAAATGCTGATTAGAAAAAAAATTCTCCACATCGTTTTTGTGCCCCCTCTAGTGCACCGCCCCTATGCGTTGCATACAGTGCATAAGCTACCTTTTGTGCCACTGACAACAACCTCCACATTTAGGTTCACAGGCCGCGCCAACACTGTCCCATCTCCATCATTCCAAGAAATCTCAGCTTCTACTTGCAGTCTTTGATGCCTTGGATTGGATAGAGACCTGGTAATTTAAAGGAGGATGCTGTGGGATTTCATGAATGAGCTCTTCATATCTTACAGCAGCTGTCCTAATTGACCTTGCAAAATATGTTTTGGTCATATGAGCTGTCATGGTAAATTCCTCAAACAGTTCTGGATGAGTTCCACCAACCACTTTTCGTAAGAGACCATCCTACAGTACAAGGTTCCACACAACTCTAATTCTTCCTGGTGTCAACTGACCTTCCCTGTGGCTTATGAGTAAACTTATTTCTTTGGGTCTTACAAGCTCATCCAGTGGCATGTCTGAAAAAATGAAATTGCAGCTGTCACTACCTTGCAGCTTTGAGTCTTCCTCAAAATCCCAGGTTTGAAGTATGATTTATCATCATGTATTTCCAAACACTTATGCTCATACCTTCTTAACAGCAGCTCTTTTCTTAGTTAATGTTAATGTTCTGAACTGTTAGCAAAAGTACAGTATTTTTTCTGTTTTTTCCATCGCCGCAGACAACACATCTTCCACAGTCATCACCTGCTTTGACTGATTTGGTTCTGGCATGGCTTGGCTCCATTTGGGTCTCTCGTCTACTTGACTCCTCATCTCTCAGTTGCTGCAGTTGCTGATAAATATTTTCTTGATCTTTCAAAAATGCAAGGGGGTCATTGAACCAATTCTCTGGTACCACAGCATTCCTTTTATCAACTGCATAAAAGAGCCTCTCCTTCAGAACTTCAGGAAGCTTAGTTTCAATTGACTTTGTCACCAGAGGGTTCTTCTCATACTAACACAAACTTGCCTATTTTGATTTTTCTTTGCATTCTGCTTAAATTATTTAGCCAGTATGATAGAATAATGTTGTCCAGCTTTGATCACTCATATAGGATGACCTATGTGGACATTTATATCAGCTCCTATGCGGACCCATGTTCCTTTGTATAATTCATGAAGGTAGGAGTCCAGCTTAGGTCCACTGTGTTTGCTCTGCTCACAGCTCAGTGAGAACGACAAATGTTCACATTGAGCTGCGCTCCATGTCCACAGGTGCACATTTACGGAGGTGTGAGCTGAGTGTGCAGTGAGAATATTTCTTATTGAACAAAACATTATATGTTGCGTATACACTTCTGTCTCAACATGCCGACTCTGTTTCTGTGCTTTATGTTTGCATTCCCGATTATTCAGTGGATTATTGCCCGGTGGTTCAGCCTGACTAGTGCAGCATGCTGGTTTGTTTTTATTTTATTTTTTGTGTCGACACAATGCATATCGATTGCTTTGTCTACTTAAAGTCAGGTAGAGTTGATGCGCGGATATCATAACAACACGTCCCATAAAGCCAGGGCAACCAAAACAGTCTCTGTGGCGCTTATTAAAAACTCAATAGACACGAAATGGAAGAGCTATTAAAGCCATATAAATTAAATCTCCTGTTTGTCCACATCCAGCAGCAGAGATGCTTAGTGCTGCGGGTCTATCTTATCATTCAAACAAACAAAAGAAGACATAACAATAAACCAAGAAAGGATAATACCAATAAAAAGAAAGTATATGTAAATGAATGAAGAGCAAAAAGAAAGAATAAACCAAGAAACTAAATACTAAGGAATAGTATGGCAAGGCATTTTGAAGTCCCACGGGTTTGTTGAGACCATGTCTATCACTAAGAAGAAATATATTTTACTACGGTGGCCCTGAGGTGCAAACCACTTCAGCAAATTGAAAGCACAATTACAAATTACAAAAGCGCTACAACATGAATGAAAGTGTTTGGATCACCGAGAACATTCAGGTTTTTAAAAAACATTTTAAAGCAAGAATACAGTTTTGTTAATGTTCTAGCGCTTTCGTTCATGTTGTAACGCTTTCGTTCATGTTGTAACGCTTTCGTTCATGTTGTAACGCTTTCGTTCATGTTGTAGAGCTTTCGTTCATGTTGTAGCGCTTTCTTTAATGTTGTAGCACTTTTGTTAATGTTCTAGCACTTTCGTTAATGTTGTAACGCTTTCGTTCATGTTGTAGCACTTTCGTTCATGTTGTAACGCTTTTGTTCGTGTTGTAACGCTTTCGTTCATGTTGTAACGCTTTCGTTAATGTTGTAGCGCTTTCGTTAATGTTGTAACGCTTTCGTTCATGTTGTAACGCTTTCGTTCATGTTGTAGCGCTTTCGTTAATGTTGTAGCGCTTTCGTTCATGTTGTAACGCTTTCGTTAATGTTGTAACGCTTTCGTTANCGTTAATGTCGTAGCGCATTCGTTAATGTTGTAGCGCATTCGTTAATGTTGTAGCGCTTTCTTTAATGTTGTAGCGCTTTCGTTAATGTTGTAACGCTTTCGTTAATGTCGTAGCGCATTCGTTAATGTTGTAGCGCATTCGTTAATGTTGTAGCGCTTTCTTTAATGTTGTAGCGCATTCGTTAATGTTGTAGCGCTTTCGTTAATGTTGTAGTGCTTTCGTTAATGTTGTAACGCTTTCTTTAATGTTGTAACGCTTTCTTTAATGTTGTAGCGCTTTCTTTAATGTTGTAGCGCATTCGTTAATGTTGTAGCGCTTTCGTTAATGTTGTAGCGCTTTTGTAATTTGTAATTGTTCTTTCAATTTGCTGAAGTGGTTTGCACCTCAGGGCCACTGTATTTTACAGACCATAACAGTAATAATGAACTTCTCATTTATTTATGTTTTTAATTAGCTTTGTCTATTTCTTCAATATTTATTCATGACAGTGTTAATGTCTCCATGACACTTTCAATTTGACTCATTAGGATTTGATAAAGAACCAGTTTTGTTCTTTGTAATTTCTGTACAGTAAAACTATTGATATATAAATCAATAGACAGGTCAATTTAAAATATCCATGGTTCTGTCCCATATTTGTATGGCATTAAAAGGATCTAGAACTTTAGTTTTTTCCCTGAAAGCACTGGTTTGCACAGTAATGCCAAATTTCATCGATGATACTCTGTTATCTTGTTCTCCTAAAGGCAGCGCAAAGCTGCACCACAAGAAACAGTCAGAAACACTGAAGAGACAAAGGGCTATGATTATGGTAACATAGTTGCAGTTCTATCCATGTTTTAATATTTAAGAGCACAGATCTTTGCAAATAATTCAAAGTTTAAACTGGTATTCTTATGTGTCTTTTATCTGGCAATTTTGTGTAAGATTTAGCAACTAACAGCAGAAAATGTCCTCTGCATTTTTCATAGACACTTGCAAAAATGATTTCTATTCACACCTTTTTTTCCTCTGAGAAGCTAATAATTCAGTAATGTCTTTTTCTTTTAACAACTTTTCATGATAAATACAGAAACTACAATACAAATCAAGACAGCAACAATAATGATAGTAATATTAATCAGAAAATAATATTCAGTGAAAGTCGTCTACATCTTCTTTGATGGGGGTGGTAAGGTACCTGGATAATGGCAATCATTTATAGTTATTAATAGATAAACCAGATCTACTGATGGTTGAGAGTGTTTGCATGTTCAAAGGCAATGTTAGCAGGTGAGAAAATTACCAGGTTTTCCACAGAGGAATCTGACTTGGTAGTTGTGACATAGGCCATGAATCTGGTCCTTGTTGAGACAGACAAAACCATAGTCCTTGCTGATCTTGTAGATGACATCTCCTGTCTGGTTGAAGGGTATTCCATCATGGGTTTGAACCTGAACAAACAAAGTGTCAACTAAGCAACTGAAGGTACTTGCATTCTATACAATAAACCCACTTTGTTTCTGATGACTTTTGTTCCCCAAAACTTTGTTTTTCCTTTTATGAAATTTCATACCATTAATTCAGTTAATTAAAATATAAATGTTGTCAGTGGATAGCTCTTTCAGGGTCAGGACTTGACAGGACTTGTTCATTTTCATTTTCAGGAAATTTGATGTGGATTTGGTGAATTTAGAATCATTGCCTTAATTCTAATGATTCTCCACATTCAACAGTTAGCTGAATATGGAGTTAGAACATTTTCAATATTCACAAACACAAAGAACAATTCACATGTGCATTGATGATTCATGAGTCCACAAAGCAATGTCTTCAAATGTACAGTTCTTAAGAGCAACTTTGGGGCGGTCGGTAAAGTTACAGTGAACTACAGTATAATGTAAAATGTGGTTTCATTTTTTTTTTATATTCTGTTCAAGCTGCAGGACCAAAAATGACTGGTGCATATCAGTCATTTTTGGTCCTGCATATCAATGCATATCAAATGTGTTTTTTTCTCAGTAGAACACCTGTTGAGAACCATAGAAGTCAAACTAAGATTCAGATGTTATTTAGATATGCGTTTGGTTCAGAGTCACAGATCTTGTCTCTGCTACACCTTTATGTCAGGGTTTAGGTGTTAGCCCTTATAAAAGGACGAAATGTAAGAGAAGAAATCACAGGGATGAACCAGTGCGCTTTCACTTGCTCTTGTATTGAATATAGAGAAGAGCGCACTAGTACCCCTAGTGGACTCTTTCGATTATGGCGCCAACGCACCCCCCCTCCAGACAAAGAACCCAAACACATTTCCCAACACACCCCAAACCAAACTAAACCAATGCGGATATTCAAAACAACCAGATCCAATATCAACAGGATCACGTGAGCTCCATACCCTGCAACATAGGCGCTTCAGGTGTGAATATATTTTAGATCGCTTCATTGGATTAAGACTTTAACAATCCGACGCCGGGAGTGGGACTCCAAGTCATCACATTTATCCTCTAACTGTTAGTAAGGCTGTCCACTTTCTTCTGGAGGCTGACGATGTCATCATTGCAGGTGAACAGGGATTTTTCCATCTCAGCAACCATTACCTTAGTCCTGTGAAACTCTCCTGCACCGCAGACTAGAGGACAATTCCGTTTTGAAGGATAGCAGCTCGGACTTCATCAAAGATGAACAGCATGAAACTCCACTTTAAGTAAAGTCACCCTGTAGACCAGCAAGAAGCTCCTTTATAAGATTGCTGACATTGCTAACTGCAGCGGCCTGGGCCGCGGCCTCTGGCACAGGAGGAGACGGCTCAGCATAGGTCGAGGATTCACCACGAGGAGCAGGCCGCAAGTGAGACTGGATCAAATTTCCTCCTTTAGCAGGTTTGGTGGCATTTTAGTGACCAAAAAAAAAGATTGTGTACAATGTAAAGATTACTTATATTATTTGGGGTCAAAGCCGAGAAAAAGTGCCTGGCAATAATCGAAAAAAGAGCCATCCCTGCAGGAGCACACCAAGATGCAACTAACACCACCGCCATTCAACCAAAAGTCTGAAATCAATGGAACTTAAAAGGTCTTTTTTTTATACAGCTCAGACATATCGCATAAGGAAGAAGAGCAAAATGTTTTCCTAGATACTCTCCAAATGACCAACATCTGAGAATTAATTGGTACAGGTGTCGGTCCAACTACAGTGCCTTGCGAAAGTATTTGGCCCCCTTGAATTTTTCAACCTTTTGCTGCTTTTCAGGGTTCAAACATAAAGATCTAATATTTTTATTATTTTGTGAAGAATCAACAAGTGGGACAAAATCGTGAGGTGGAACAAAATTTATTGGATATTTTAAACTTTTTTTAACAAATAAAAAACTGAAAAGTGGGGTGTGCAATATTATTCAGCCCCCTTGCGTTTGTAACCTGCAATTAGTCAAGGACTTTTATTTTTGCGGGCCCACTTCCTGTGTTGCCCCAAACTCGGTCAGCTTGTTTAAAGCCACGCCTCCAGCGCGCAGTTTGAAGGTCCTCACCTGTTTCCACTGTGATTCTGGCTTGCTGCTGGCGTCCTCATCACAAATTCCTCCAAATCTTTGAGCCCACTGATTTGATTGCCTGGTGAGTTTATTATCTGAAAGCAGTGTTGCCTTATATGTGAAACTTCTGCACGATTGCTCATTGGAACATTGTTTTATTAGAATTATTGGCGCTTCTTGCCTGGACCGTCACCAGGATCCTGTCAGCTGATTGGGACTAAGTACGCCCCACTCTCTTGATAAGGTAACTTGGTTGCTGAATTTTGTGCGTGTTCTTCTGACACGTTTACATGGATGCTGAGGCAATAAAGTTTAAAATTAAATTGATCAGAACAGAATGTAGCTACACTTAAGTTTGATATTGCACAATATATTTATTTATTTATTTATTTATTTTCCTTTCTCTTACTCTGCTTGAGTATTTGACTATTTACTTATTTCATTTTTCTTGATTGATATTTTGGAAGTGCACTTTAACTTTAACTTTAAATTGATTAGCTTGAAATATGATTGATATTCTTTTTGTTTTACTTTATTTAAATTATGGTTAATTTAACCTGATTATTGAAATGTTTAATTATTAGGAATCTAATTATTGCATTTGCATTTAATATGCACAAATGCCTAAATTTAACCATTATTTTCTTTGTATTATGTTTGTACATAATTGTTTTTGATAAAAACACTTAATGGATTTTCTGACCTTTTAGGTCGGGTTTTTTTCCTGATGGATCAGATCCTCATTTGGATCTGAAGATGGCGAGCTAGAGAAAAGGACTATGGACTTTATGATTTTGGAATTAATTTATTCTGAGTCAATTGTCTTGTGTCTCATCGTGCTGCTGTAATTGTTGTTTTTATACAAATCACTTAATATATATATATACACCAAAACTAAAAGCACTGCCTCCTGGTTCTTTTCACACATCAGACTCCTTCAAACACTCTTCTGATGCTGCTTGTGTAGCCGCAGTTAGCTGCCTAGCCCATAACTGTTACACGTTACTTCTTTGTAGCACCACCTTTTTGTATGATTACAGATGCAAGTCATTTGGGGTATGTCTCTATCAGTTTTGCACATGGAGAGACTGAAATTCTT
>CAEFZX010014997.1:0-11009 GCA_903066825.1 Alfaro cultratus
AGTTCCTCAGGGTTTAGGGTAACCCTAGTTCCTCAGGGTTTAGGGTAACCCTAGTTCCTCAGGGTTTAGGGTAACCCTAGTTCCTCAGGGTTTCCCTTTTCCACATGTCTCTTTAATTTAGTTGCAGAAATGTTAGCAATCTATCTTAAAAACTATGCAGACATTAAGAAATTAGATGTTTTTGGTACAGAATGAACTATTAGCCAGTTAATATGACATCACCGGTTTCTTAAAACCATCAGGTTCCAACTGTAATTGATCGAATTCAACTTGTTTCAGAGGCTTCAGGACTATTGCTAAATTTAAAAACTGTGAGCTTCTTCATGACTCTAACAGAAATATCTGGCATTCCAGTTACATCTGAAATAAAATACTTGGGAAATGTTATAACCAAAAACCTTAACTATTGAAAACCAGATTAAAGAACATAAATCCAAACTTAACTCATGGCTCCAACCTTTGACCTTTGACCTTTCTGTTTTAGGATGAATTTACTTATCAAAAATGGAAAGTTTGTCAAGATTAATATATTCAACCTGTAGCTCTGCTGTCCCAAATAGTTTAACTAAAACTATTAACCAAATGAACATGAACTTTATTAGGAGGAACAGGCCACAGTACCTACTGAAAGGTCATAGGTCAAAGAAATTAGAGATGGTGTCTGAAAGTAACGGACTCTGAATGTCTTAACAGAACCTGAAGATGAACTGGTTGAAATCCTGGATTAATAATTCTCAGTTATTTTGGTATTGTGTCCCTAATTATATATTTAACACAATAATTGGTCTAAAACTTATAGCTGATTTCAAAAAACATAAATTACTTATTAAACTATCAGATGCTACTGAAAAATGATCTATGTGCAAAACGACTCGCCTCACTCCTCTATCATACGGAGTAACAGATTCATATTACATCGCAATAAATCTTTATTTTACAGAGATTGGATGGAGAAGAATATTTGGTCTATTATACATTTAAAGGATGCTAATGGTTGCATGTTAAACTACGAACAATTTTGTGTAAAATATCAATTCTTTCCCCCAAAAGCTGAATTTACCAGTGTTAGAATAATTATGTTTTGTTATCATTCTTACATAAGTAGTTACTAGTTTTGTTTTTCATTTGAAGGTTTAGTATTCACACCCCAGAGAGGAGGAATTGTTGGACTGTGTGAAAGACAAAACTTGCTTTTTCCCAAAACCTTGAAGCTGCAGCTGTTATCTGATCTTGGGAAACTTCTTGTCCTGTGAAACTATCACTTACCAAAACAATTTATTAATCATGTTAAAAATATAATAACATATCATCCGATGACCAACAATTACCCAAATTATTTATTAATGGAATATCATTCATTGACCAAAAATTCAATAACCACACAATTAGAAACTGTCTAAATGAAACTTTATTCCCTGGGAAAATAAATAAAAATAACATTCTTTGCAAATTTGAAAAACCTTTGCATCAATTGAAAGGTTAAGAACTCTATAACTGTAAAACTAAAGAAACTAAAATATTAAATGTTTACTGCTCCAAAGAGCTGCTAATAAATCGCTTTAATATGGAAGACAATAAATGCTCATTCTGTGAAAGTGATGTAGAAACAATAGACCTTGTCTTCTATGAATGCAATCAAACCAAAATACTTTGGAATTGCTTAGAAAGGCGGATCAAATCGGAAACTGCACTTCCTGAATCTATTTTTAGAGATATGGTAACTTTTGGAGTGTTATTGAAAAACAAAACAATAGAGCTCTGCTATAACCTGATATTTTGTTTGGCAAAATCATTTATCCATAAACAAAGAGTGCTGAGATCATTCTCAGTTTTTAACGTTTTTTTATCTGAATTCCAGTTATATTTGAAATCTCTGAAATGTATTGAATCATATGAATACCTGACTGAATTGTTAATGGAATCGGCCACCAATGCATGTTAACCCTAAAATATGAATCCCCTTGTTGCTATTTTAGTTATTGTTTCATTGATTTGTTTTTTTCTTGATCAGTGTTACTGTTGTATTCCCATTTCTAAATCTGCCTTTCTATGCCCTCTCCAGTTTAAATAAAGTTTATTTAAAAAAAGAGAATGACCTCAATGGCGGAAATACGTCAGAAACACGTGATCGCGGAAGTGCTCCGTTTTCTATCCGGTGAAGCGCATTACTCTCATATAAATTCCGTTTGTTTCGGGATAAATCTCCACATGAGTCGTTTTTAAAAACTGTTGAGCCCCAATAACAGATTTTTCTGCTAAGATCAGCTTCATTTTTCTTCGATCAGGTTAAAATGCCGACCGAAGGAGCCGATCGCACCGCTCCAGACCTGCAGGGGGCGCTGTGAATCAGCTCCGGATCGCGCCGCACTTCCTGTCACCTCGGTTGTGAGCACATGTTCCGGAGGAGCAGCTTGAGGAGCTTCGGAGCCGAGAGAACCGCGGGATAAACTGGTGAAATGACAGAAAGCAAAGCGGAATCCGCTTCGCAGCGGCCCAGAGAGCTGCTGGCGCTGAACCCGGAGCTGGAGGTCGAGTTCAAGAAGAAGGTCCAGGAGGTGAAGAAGAAGAAGAACCGCGGCGGGAAGGTGAGCACAAGTCGGTTCTGTTGTTCCTCATGGGGGATTCAGGACGTCTGAAGGCTCGGAACCGGGGAGGCAGAGAACTAATTAAACCAAGAACCTCAGGTTTGGCCCAAAACATGTCGCTGGACTGGATCCAGGTCTGCAGAACCATTCAATAAATTAGGATAACAAATTAAATTGTTTCAGGTATTTTGTCACTTATTACATTATCTAGGTTAATTTCACACAGACGGGAGTTGTCCAGCCCTATCTCTGCTATGATTTTCCGGTTACAGTTGGTAAAAAAAGAAAATTTCTCATGATGATATGAACTGGCAGAATCCTAAGAACAAATTTTATTTTTACCTTCACAATTTTACTGTAATAATGAATCAAAATTGAAGGTGTTGCTCTTTGAGTCAAGCAGAAAGTCAGTGGGGGGGTCAGCAGGTCAGCAAACTTCGTTCAGGCTGATTGCAGCAGCTTGTATGAAACCAACATGTGTTCAGTTTAAAACGACTCACCTGTGTCCTATGACATCACTTCCTGTTGATTTCTTTGTTCTCCAGGGGAGCCGTGTAACTCCAGGTGTGGTGTATGTCGGCCATCTTCCTCTGGGGCTGTTCGAGCCGCAGCTCCGGTCCTACTTCGAGCAGTTCGGGACGGTCCTGCGCCTGCGGCTGTCAAGGAGCAAAAAGGTCAGAAAACAAGAATGGCTCAGTGGGACTGGACCCAGACGGACACATCTGGGTGTCTCCGAAGACCCGGACCTCCGCTGATTATCGGCCCTGACTGAAAATGGTCTGAGGTTCTGACTCTGGTTCTGACCGGGTCCTGAGGTCCGGTATCCAGGCCAACCTGATTCTGGTGCATTGATCTTACCGGCCGCTGCGCCCGTGGTCCAACAGAACGACCAGAACCTCCTGGTCTGGACCAGCTGAGCCTTTTGATTCGGTTTCATGACTTTGTGTTTTTGATGTAAAGCACTTTGAAATGCTTTGCTCCTGAAATGTGCTATACAAATAAAATTTGATTGATTTTAAATGAAGAGTGTTAAATAGTGGTAGCCGTTGCCATGGTTACCTGTAGCAGCCTGTTGTGGTTACCGTAACAACAGGGAGTAATGATGTCATCTGCTGCAGACCGGCGGCAGCAAAGGTTTCGCCTTCATCGAGTTCGAGAGCGGCGAGGTGGCGAAGATCGTCGCGGAAACCATGAACAACTACCTCATGGGGGAAAGGCTCATCAAGTGTGAGTAAAACCTCCAGAACTGGGCTTGGGTTCTGGTTCTCGTTCTGATCCTGTTCCCTCCACGTTTCCAGGTGAGGTTCTGCCTCCAGAGAAGGTCCACGAGAAGCTGTTTGTCGGGTCCCAGAAGATGTTCTGCAGGCCGACCCGACCCGCCGTGACCCGGTACAACCGGTACCGCTCAACGGAGCAGCTGGACGCCATGACCCGCCGCCTGCTGAAGAAGGAGTCGCAGCTGCGCAGGAAGCTGGCCCGGCAGGGGGTCCAGTACGACTTCCCCGGATTTGTAAGTGATCTCAGAACTGGGTCAGAACCCGAGTCTGTTGACTCCAGATCAGTGGGCCTGTAGTTCTTTCCCTGGTTCTGATGCAACTTCTCTCGTGGAACCAGTTTGGTTCTGAGGTTCTAGTTCTTACCGGTTCTTCCTGTTCTGGTCCAGGCGGCCCAGAAGAAGACGACCTCCGCCGTCCTGGACGCTTCGTCCTGCAGTGATGTAAGTCCACCCGCCGGTTCTGGACACACCGGTCCTCTGGCCCGTACTGAAAATGACCCGGCGCCGGTCCATGGCTCCGGGTCAGATAACTGGGCCCACATAAAGGCGGGGCGTAAAGCTGATTGGCCGCCTGCCGGTGGTGGCGCCATGAAACCCACGCCCCCACATGACTGGTTACCATGACGATACAGATGATACACCATGGCAACTTGATAGTTTATATCCTTCCATCCATTTTCTAACACCATGGTTCCCAGTGGGGTCAGGAGGAGCTGCTGCCTCTCCAGCTAACGTTCCGGGTGAGAGGCGGGGTCACCTGGACAGGTCGCCTGGACAGGTCGCCTGGACAGGTTGGCGGTCTGCCGCAGGGCAACGCAGAGACACACACACCTAGGGAGAATTTAGAGAGACTAGTTAACCTGACAGTCATGTTTTTGGACTGTGGGAGGAGGCCAGAGTACCCGGAGAGAACCCAGCATGCACAGGGAAAACATGCAGACTCCATACAGAAAGACCCCGGGCCGGGAATTGAACCCAGGCAAGGTAACAGTGGTACGAACTGCGCCTCTGTGCTGCCCTCTGATATTTGATATATTTGGTAAAATGTTTCTAGCTTTAGTTGGTCTTTCATGTTTTTATGATGTTAATCTCTTTGATTTTCCTCGTTGCTGGTTCTGATCAACCTGACTCTTCCTCAGCAGACCACGCCCATCTGTACGCCGTCCTTCCTGGAGAGGAGGAAGTCCACGGTCGTCCTGGACGACGAGGAGGACAATGAGATCATCCTGAAGATGCCGGTGGCAGAGGAAGACGATGATGATGATAATGATGACCTCAACATGGAGGAAGAGGAGGACTCTGACAGCTCTGAGGACAATGAGGAGGCCCAGTGAAGGGTTTCAGTATTTAAGGTGGACTGGGACACTTTCTACCTCCAGACTGGAGCCAGAGCGACCCGATTGGTCCAACAGAACCGGGCTGGCTCTGCTTCCTGCTTTATTATTGTTATTGCTATGATGAAGAATGTGTTCTTGTCAGTCCTTTAGAGAATATTCCCTAATATTGCAGCAGAGAAGTGGACCGGTCCAAAATCTGGGACTGATCCGGACCAGCCAGGGCTGGGCTACATGTGACACATGGGCTGTGTCACATGACCAAACGCAGACCGCATGACCCCCCAAACCTCCCAAACAAACATAGACCACACATGTTCCTGCTGGTCACCAGATGATCCAGTGGATCAGTCAGAACCTTCTGGGTCGACGCTGGTCCAATGAACCCAGATGGATGTGAGCTCCAATCTGCTGCAGTTCTAACACCTGTGCTAACATTGGTGCTAGCAGTAGCACTAACACTGGTGCTAACAGTTGTGCTAATGCTGGTGCTAACAGCAGTTTCATGGTTAAGGCGTTAGGATCTGCAGCTGGGCGTCGTTCTGCTGTGAGGCCGGTTTTAGCGGGACAGAACCAAAGAAAGAAACAAAAACAGCTAAATAGTTTAATAAAATATTCAGAGCTGCAGCGATCAGATCTCTGATCGACCAGATGGATCCTCTCAGTGGCTCAAGCATCTTTATTAATTCATTGTTAAAGTAAAACTGTAAAAGAATAAAACTTTCTGTGCCAGTTCATAACATCATAAGGAATTGATTTCTGATTGTCTCCTGGGTAACTGGGAGACAATATCCAGGCCTAGTGTGTAGGCCTGCGTCCCTCTGTAGGCCTGCGTCCCTCTGTAGGCCTGCGTCCCTCTGTAGGCCTGCGTCCCTCTGTAGGCCTGCGTCCCTCTGTCGGCTTCTTCTGGAGCCTACAGAGGGATGTATCAGCGTTAGAGCTCTAAAAAAAGAGAAGAAAGCGAGCAAATGTTTAACTTTCAGGCATACATTGACTTAAATTAGTTTCCAGTCTTTTTTTTTCTTATAAATAAAAATCGTTGCAAATATGCGTAAATATTGTGCATTTCTTCTAAAGTTTATATGTTTACTTTTTTCTGTAAACCGAATCAAAGCCACAATCGGGGCCCATAAATCTGGTCCATAAATCTGGTTCTGACTGAACCACACGTGCGCAGTCCAGCCCTGGCCGCCAGGTGTCGCCAGAGATCGAGCGGCCGCTTCTCCATGCGACAGTTTTCAAAGTGCCAACATCATCTCTGGATGGACTGCGCATGCGCACGACAATCCCCATTCTTGTCCTTCAGGCAGCATTCCTGCTGGAGAGTGTTGATAGAAAGGCAGAAAGAGGAGCGGTTTGAGGCCGCGGACTGAAGCTTTCCCCCCGGAGCGGAGAGCGGGCGGCCCGGAGAGTCTGCGGCGGGAAATGGTGAGTGTTAACTCGAGTGATGAAGCTGCTCCTCTTCGGCCCTCCCGCCACCAGGTTTCTTTTGTTGCTGCGAACTGACGTTTCATTCAAAGGTAGTTAGCTGCAGCTGGGTCCGCCGGCTACTGCCGGGCTTCCCGGAGGGAAGGCGGCCGGAGAGGCTGAAGAGAGAGGCGGGAGGCTCCACGGAGGCTCCCGGAGCGGACCGAGGGCTTCCTGCGGTCCGTTGGAGGCGTGGAGACGGCAGGCTGCGGCTAGCTGGAGCGGAGCTAAGCTAGGGAGGGGGGAGGTCTGGTGCACCAGGATGGAGATCCAGACAGCATCATGTGACACTGCAGCTTTATCTAGCCAGAACCAGAAACTGGTGCTGTCTGCTGCTCTGGGGCTTCCAGGTGAGATTAACTCCATACCAGGGTGGAAAGACATCAGCAGGTAAACCCTGAGACCCTCACCAGGTAAACCCTGAGACCCTCACCAGGTAAATCCAGAGACCCTCACCAGGTAAATCCAGAGACCCTCACCAGGTAAACCTTGAGACTCCCACCAGGTAAACCCTGAGACCCCCACCAGGTAAACCCTGAGACCCTCACCAGGTATATCCCGAGACCCTCACCAGGTAAACCCCGAGACCCTCACCAGGTAAACCCCGAGACCCTCACCAGGTAAACCTTGAGACTCCCACCAGGTAAACCCTGAGACCCCCACCAGGTAAACCCTGAGACCCTCACCAGGTAAACCCCGAGACCCTCACCAGGTAAACCCCGAGACCCTCACCAGGTAAACCTTGAGACCCTCACCAGGTAAACTCCGAGACCCCCGCCAGGTAAACCCCGAGACTCCCACCAGGTAAACCCTGAACTGGTTCTGATCCAGTTCTGCCCCCAAGTCCCGCTTGTCAGAACTGGATCAGAACCACAGAAATGGATTCCTGCTGCACATGTTCTGGTGTGCTGGTAGCTCATTGAGGGAAAGCTGCTCAGGATGCAGACGTTTTTAGGGGAAAGTTGAGTGGAAGGAAGAAATGCTAGAACAAGAAGCAAAAGCAACAGCCTGGCAGGGATTGACACATTTTTCTTAGCCATGTTTGTCATGCTAATTATAAGCAAGCTTTTGAAATCTTGCATTAAATGCGTATTAAATGCGTATTAGGCTCCTGGTTTGGAGCGAATCAGCCAGGCTACACAGAGCGTGATGTCGTCAGAAACTGACGCTACTCATGGCTGTAGTGCACAGGAAGTAGAGGTTTGTAGTTAGCATGGAGCAGAGAGTCCTGCCCTCCTGGAGGTCTGACGCTTGGTTCCTCTGGTAAGGCTCAGATCCACCAGTGGGTGGCAGTGTTTGCTATGTCAGAGCTTAGCTAACATGTTTCCGTCTCTCCTTTAGCCCATTAGCATGTTTTATACGAAGTTATAAACCGCCTAAAGCGAGCTTCTAAACCTTTTTATCAAAATCACAAAGTTATTTTGATACTTCAAAAATTGCATAAAGAATGGTGGAAACACGGCTGGCGTTAGCGGAGCCACCGGCTGCTCTCCTCCATGCAGCGCTGAACTAGTTATGAAGGACCCCGGGCTGGTACCGAGCCCAGACCCGGTACTGGGTCCGCTCTGCGTTTCTGGGTTAAAGTGCTTTTCATTGATCTGATGTGAATAAAAGAGCCGCAGCTCAGAATGTCTCCGATGCGATGATTTTGGAGCTGGGTAAAAATGTCTTCCTTCATATCACTAACTGACCCGAACCCGGCCTGGTGCCGGGTCTCCGGTGCCGGGTCTCCGGTGCCGGGTCTCCGGTGCCGGGTCTGTCCCACTCTTGACTGGTCCTCGTCTTTTCCCTCCAGGACAACGCTGGACAGTGGCAGGACGAAGACATGGATCGTTGATCCAGCGACCCGACCCGTTTCCCAACCCCCGCAGAACCAGCCGCCCCTCAGCTGCCGTCCACACATGCTTCATTGCTGCCGCTCCCAGGTCCCCGCTGCGTCCTTCCCTCTAGAGTGAGCTGGTGACTGTTCCTCTGGTCCGTGACCCGGTGAGGTCGGAAGCGGCGCGCCGATGGAGCCCAGCATGGAGAGCTGCTTGGCGCAGATCCTGCAGAAGGACGTGGGCCGGCGGCTGCAGGTGGGACAGGAAGTCATCGACTACATCCTGGACAGGAACAAGTCCCCCGAACTGGAGCAGGACCAGACGGCGCTGGACAAGATGGTGGACGCCGTCGCCAGCTCCTGGGTCAACTCCAGCAATTTTAAGGTAAATGCAGCTGGAGCACGGCGGGGGAGGGGTGATGCTGTGGGGCGAGGACACAGAGCCTCCATCCAGTGTCCTGACCCAACCCGGTGGTACTCCGGCTGCTGATCTGTTCAGTCAGGTCATGATGGATGCAGCCTGACCTCTGTGACCTCTGGCAACTTGTTGCTGTGGAAACAGAGCAGAAATCCTTTATATTAACTAATCGGCTTCGGTGGATGACCTTTTGGCGCCCCCTAACGAGCTTCAGGGAATGATTTTGATTAGAAAAGCTATCAGTTTGTTAGATCATTAACAATCGCATCGTTCTGCTTTGCTGTTCTCACTGCTGGAGACCAAACCTGGTCACCATGACAACCAGTAGATACACTTCCTGTCTCACCATCACTAACATGGCTGCCGCCACCGCTGCTCTGGGGGAAGCATGGCAGAGGATCTGTCATGCTGTGGGTCTCTGCCAAAGGGCTGCCAATAATTTAGCCTGTGGATTAATGAAGTTGAATTGAAATGCTAACAGGTTATCGAGGCCAGTCGCAATAAATCAATTAGTCACATGATAAATTAAAACAAGATCAATAATTTCCATTTTTATGATTTATGGTTTTTCTTTTTCTGCAGAAACTAGATGATAGTTTTCAGTCTGGTGCTTCAGCCTCTGATAAACCTTCTATTTACACACACTTCATTTATTTGTTTCTGTTTTTTGTTTGGATATTTAAAATGTCTTCCAGTGTTAAATGTTCATATCAAGTTATAGTTTATTGGGCTTTGAGAATGCGAGAACATTATATTACTTAGAAATGGTCTGAAAACAATGTTATCGTTTATCGCGATAACTTCTGGGACGATTCATCCCAGAATCGTCATGCAGGAACATGTGCTGCAGCGAACGCTAACCCCAGCAGATGAGCTCCTGCTTGTGTCGCATCGTCAGTGTGAACATCTGCGCTCCAAGTTTCACGAATAACGACGGTTGATGTCGCCTCGCGGCGCCAGCTCCACAGGAAGTGAACAAAATGGCTTCCTTTAAACCGTCCTGAAGGTAAAACCCTGGAGAGCTGTGAATCTTCAGACATGTCTGGTTTGAGACAATGAAACATGTTTATGCAAACAGTGGCTGTATGGGCAGCTGCCCAGGGCGGCAGCAGAAAGGGGCGGGGCACCGAGGACGGGGAAATAAACTCTGTCCCCTGAACAGGTTGACTGCTTCCTGCTTCCTGCTGCAGAAAAACCCAGATGGTTGCTTACATGTGATTGGCTGGAGTGCAGCAGGAGGCAGGGCTTGTCTTCATTCCTGCTGGAACCAGAACAGCTGGCAGCGATCCATCCTGATTACTCTGAGCCACACAGAGTAATCTGATTACATTTACGAATCAGTTGGCAGCACCAGTGGGGGGTGGGGGGTGGGGGGGCACCATGATGGAGCCAACTGGGTTCTACTGGTTTCCTTGAAGCAGACGACTGGCCAGATGAATTAATCCTCAGGAGCCTGAAGGAGGTTCTGGTTCTGGTTCTGCTTTACTGGGTTCCCAGTTTTCCCAGGAAACCAGCAGCTATAAAGCAGAACTAACCAGCGGCTGGATCCAGTAGATCCAGTCTATGCACTGTTTTCACTGGTCTCTCTGGTCTCCCAGTCAGTCAATCACAGCGGAGGCAGCAGTAAGCCCCGCCCCCTGCGCTCCAAAGCCCTGAGTCGGAGCGTCGGCCTCTCTGATCGGGTCAGAACCTGTTAGAGCCGCCGCCTGGAAGGTAAAACATCCTGTCACAGCAGCTTATTATGTTGCTATGGCAACAGCTGCTGCTGCAGCAACCAGCCGAGCAGCTTCTCGGTCATGATGAGCCGCCATGACACCACAGAAGAAGAATGCTGGGATCGTCTGAACCAGCACCTCAGGAACGTGGCTTCGTTGTCCAACTGTCCTTCTGACCAAATGTCCTTCTGTCCTGTCTGTCTCTGCAGAGCTGCCTGACCTTTAAACCAGCTTAAAGGTCAGGAATACTTAAGGTTCCATTAAGCTGGTTTGAACTGGAGCTGAATGGATGCAGCCGCTCCAATCCAGACCATAATAATCAACGTTCCACTTCTTACCAATAAACTCCAACCAGCTGGTTCAGCCTGAAAGCAACTCAGGGTTTCAGCTGGTTG
>CAEFZX010015001.1:0-12597 GCA_903066825.1 Alfaro cultratus
AGAAACTAGAATATAAGGCGTATTTTCAGTTGTTTTACACTTTTTTGTTTAGTACATATTTCCACGTGTGTTAATTCATAGTTTGATGCCTTCAGTGTGAAGAATCTACAATGTCAATAGTCATGAAAATAAAGGAAACTCATTGAATGTCCAAACCTTTGGTCTGTACTGTATATATGTCATGAAGCAGACTAACATCCTTACATGAAGAATATTAGTCAGCTTCATGACAAGAACTGTGTTATTAAATATTTCTGAACAGATTCAGGTTATAAATGATGCCCAGAATCTGAAGATTTCTAATTGAAACAGATTCCTGAAGGATTTTCCTATGAATAAACTTTTCATCAGTTACTGGACTAGTTAACATAAAACAGCTGTTTGCATTTGATCAAAATATTTTCTTTATTCTGCAACAGAATCCAAGATGGCGGCGCTGCACTGCTGCCCGAGTTTAAACCAATTCAGAATTTACAACCAACAAACTTCTGCAACCGAAACAAGAAACCAAATGAAACTGGAGCGAAAACAGGAGAAAACGCCGAGACTCGTTCAGGAATAAAAAACTTCAGCAGAGAAATAACAGTTCAGATTTTTAACCGTCCATTTTCTCTGCGGTTAAATTTGCTCGTAATTCAGTTCAGATCAGAAAACACCAAAAACAGACAAATAACAGTTGTTTTCCAAAGACATCTATTAAACTTTTTCTTTTCTTTTTTTTTTTTTTTTACACATAAAACAACAGTCAAGTACCAAAGATGCATGCTGGATCTGCAAAAGGGGAAAGAACGGGACGGGCGCCATGTAGTTTTAAAAATCTTGTTTTCTCTTAGTGTGATATTTCTGACCAGCGGCTCGGTGACGCCGTCCGAAACGCAGCCGGTCAGAACGCGACACGACTCCTGGTGAGAATCAAACCCGTTCAAACCGTCGCTGCAAATAAAACTTTGCAGTTCTGCTGAGAGGAAACGCCGCTGTAACAGTCCTGCGATGGAGCGCCGGAACGCGTCGGCGACCGGATCCAACCGGATCCAACCGGATCCGGTTCCCCGACACGTTCCAGACAAAAGTCGAGTTTTCCAAAAAGTGGAAACTTCAACAAAACAGTCGGTGAAAAGTAAACCTGGTTAAACTGATTGTTTTGGTTTGATGCATGAACTTCCTGTTTGCTTTTAGTGCCATGAGGGAAAACGTTGTCCTGGTGGGCGGAGCCTAACGCACGAAACTCCGCCTCCCTGATGGAGGAACATCGCAATCTGCAGAGAAACATCGGGAAATCATCCGGCAGAAACTAACCGAAGTCCTGATGATAAAAACTGGATCTGAACTAAAATTTACTTCAATTCCCGTTAAAAAAGTTTCCACTGAAATAACAGAGTTTCAGAAAATCGTTAAATAGATGATTTGTTTATGAACTGACGTTTATTTTGAATTTATTGGAGCTGTTTCTATTAGGACCAGGTCAAAAAATATACAAAAATAAAGTCGATGCCAGAATAAATTGCATGAATTAATTCGTAATATTACGAGAAATTATACTATTACGTAAAAGTTGTAGTAATGCAGCAAACTTGAAAAACCAGAATGAATCGCGTAACATCGTCATATTCCGAAAGTTATACTGTGAATGAAATTTTAATGTGGCAAATAAGACAAAGTTTGAAAATAATCAGTTCAAGAATAAATAGTGAAAATTAAGTTGTATTACACAAAGTTGTAATAATATGCAAATAAAGTCATAATACATGAATAATGTGCAATAGTCAAACTACCAGAGTAAAACTGTAACTGTACTTACAAAGGAGTCATGATGCGTTGATATGTAATGTGACAAACCTGAGACACGTGAATAAACTCATTACATCTTTTCTCCATTTCCTTTTTGTTCGCCTGGTTTTAACAATCCGTCATATTTCAGCTACTAATGACAGGCTGTGCATGAAAAACAGGGCAAGTTTTAAAACTGAAAGGAATCCAACATTAGATGGATTATTGTTTCCATCAACATTTTTTCATGAATTTTGATGAAACAAATGGACAATTTTTCCACTCAGCTTTATTAATAATTTGCTCAGCAGTTTTTGCTCGGGAACATTGAACCAGATTCTGGACTTTTAAACTTGTTTTTCTGCAGGATGATTTTCCCAAACGGATTCCTACGTTTGTTCAGACGGATCCGCTGCTCGTTTTCTGAAATCCAGTCTCAAAACAGATTTTTATCGCGATCCACAAACTGAACGCTGGAATGTAAACAAACCAGGATTTTACAGATTCTTCCTGATGCAATAAAAATCATTTCCAAGTGGCAAAAGCAAATAAATCCTCTGATAAACTAAAATCTTTGGTTTAAATGTTCCAGGGATGAAAATCGAGCTTCCAGCTGTTCATATAAACTGTAAATATAGATCTATATCTGTAGATCAGACATCACAGGGAAATGTGTGCAGCTCCATCCGGGGAAACCAGAAACTCAGACGACTCTGCTTAAAACTTTAATAAACTCTCATAGAAACACATTCAGCACTTCAAGTAGTTCCCATGGAGACGGTGAAGAGGTCAGAGGTCACAACAAGCTGACCGGATCAGAACTGGACCCAAAAACAAAAAACCCTGATTCGCTTCGTTTTCCCACTGCTGGCTCAAAAACACCTGAGGGGGGGCGACCTCCTGACCCGGCCCGACCCGACCCGACCCGACCCGACAGCACCTGCAGAGGTCAGTCAGTGTGTGGTGGGTGAACACGGATCAGAACCCGTTTCTGTACATTCAAACGGGTTCAGAGAACCGGAGCGGAGGGAAACGGTGCAGCGGAACCGGGTCGGTACTTTGTGCTGCTGGAGTTCTGCCTGGTCCGGTCCGGTCCGGAGTTCTGTCAGCTTCACTCAGCATGAAATAAATAAACATTCACAGTTCAGCTCCTTTGCTGTGGTTCTGAAGGGCGGTGCGGCCCGACCCGGTTCTGACTCGCCTGCCGGGTCCAAATGGGAACAGCTTTACCACGGATGGCTTTCAGCTCCAGACGGGTCCAAACACACACACACACACACACACACACACACACACACACACACACACACCTGTGGCTTTTTGTGGACTCGCTGCAGATGGGGGAGGAGCCAGCAGACCCGGTCATCAACCAATCAGAGAGCCAGAAGCTCCACAGGAAGGAGGCACCGCCCAATCAGATCAAACGGCCCATTTAAAGTTTAAAATGTTACATTTTAAACTCCATTAATTCCATTAATTAATTTATGGAACTTTAAACATGCAGAAAATATTTTATATATTTTAACCATAAACAGAAAAATTTCACTTTAATGCTCAAAATTAATTTAGTTCTTTCTTTAGGGGAAAACTTTCTGCTCTTTGTTGCAGTTTTTAACTTAACCACTAGATGTCAGTACAGTTCAATGGAAACAATTTGCCAGAGCTTGGAAATAAATTTAGGAGCAGAATGTATTTTTAATGAGATTTATATCTAAACTCAAATATTGTCTGTAAGAAGAAAGATTGGAACAATAAAACAAGTTCTGCATATTTTAATAAGGATATAAAACTCATTTTGTGAAATGAGGTAAAATCGTTTCATTCTAAAGTTTCTCAAGAAAAGATTTTCTGGTTTTATCTGCTGCTGAATTTATTTCCAGTTCTGTCAATTAAACTTTGGTTCTGATTGTTTTGTTAAATCTAAATTTTTAATGTTCCTTCATGTTAAATTCAGTTTTTAATCTAAAATCAGGTGGATTAAGACTGTAAAGTGTAAGAGTCGGCTTCCAGCTGCTGCTCAGAACCAGAACCAGAGTGAATAACAAGCTTAAGAACTTTCTGAACTGTTTTAATTTAAAGTAAATGAATAATATTTTTGATCAGGCTTTAGAAAGGACGCCTCCTGTGGACCTGACGAAGCCCAGACCTGTGGCCCCGCCCACAACATGGCGGCCCCAATGTTTCCAGTCGATGGGGTCGGCGTTGAACCTGAAACATTTCTTCTCTTCACATTCACTTCCTGTGCAAATCAAGCAGTCTAGATGTAGAGCGCCGCCCGGGAACTTCTGGTGAAAATAGATCTAGTCCCGCCCCCTGGGTTCACCTGCAGAGGGGGGGCGTGGGGGCGTGGACGGGGTGGGCGAGGCGCACGTTGAGCGCGTCGTTGTGCTGCACCAGCGAGGTGAGGCGGTAGTGGAGGACCAGCTCCTTCAGGCTGCCGTACAGGAAGTAGGGCTCGGCGAAGCCGTAGCCGCGCGGCGTGCTGTAGATGACGCAGTGCTTCACGGCGCCCGACACCCTGCAGGGACGACACTGGGGTCAACTACCAAACTACAGACAGGAGGAAATTGGTCGGGTTCTGGAGGATCTGGGGCAAACTGTTTCAGATTCTGCACCAGTAAGGTCTGGACTTTGACTAGGCCATTGCAGCTCCTTGGTTTTTCCTGTCCTGTTTCAGGTTTAGGGCCGAAACAAGTTGAATAATTTGGATTTAAAGCAGCTGGAGGCAGATCGTCGTCTAAATGTTGAGCTCTTCAGCGCTCTGCAGTCTGGGACAGAAGGTTGCTAGGCAACTTCCTCTGGGATGTGTTCATTTTGTTTAATTACAGATTTTAAAGCGCTAAAAATTTTAACGCAATTAAAAAATGTTTTTATTTTATTTTGTATTTTACATTTGAAGGTTCCAGTGTCCATGTTTCTGGTACGACCATAAATCTGACGCACATCGCAGTGAAGATGCTTCTCCACGATCTGATTGGACGCTGCACAAGACTGTTATGTTCAAGTTGTGCTAAAAGAAGTTAGCTTATCAGCAAGGCTTTGCTGGCCTAAAGTAGCATCTCAATGCTAATCATGTAGCAGCTAATGCTAATGTCCTTAAACTCTTTGTTCCAATCTCATGGATGAAGAACAGACAGATACGACCCTCGGCCCCACTACAGTAACCACGGTAACCATGGTAGTTTAGGTAAGCTAGCTCCCTCTCTGCTCCAGAGCGGGACCCTCCCTGATTGGTTGGCGGCACCCTGGGTGTGTGTCGTACTCACACCACAGAGCAGGCGTAGCAGCCCTTCTTGCTGCTCTCCCGGATCAGAAAAGCTCCGTCCGGCTTCCCGCCCAGCAGCTCCTCCGCCTGCGTCCGGCTCACGTCTCCTACGAACCAGCTCTTCTCGTCGTAGTGAGGCAGGCTCTCCTCTTCCTCGCCGCCTCTGCAGCCACAGAAACACACAGTGAGAACGACACGACGCAAACATGGCCGCTTCCAGCCGAGGCGGACACTCACTCGTCGGCGGCGTCGTTCTGTACGCCGAGCCAGTCGTTGATCCGTTTCTGCCGGACTCCTTTATGGTTCAGCCAGCTGGAGGAGGAGAAGAGGAACGTCTGATTACAGAGGAAGACCCGGTATGAAAACACAAAGTTTTCATGTTTATATGACTGAGTTTCTGTAACTGGAACCGCGTCTCTGCTGAAAGTCACTAAAAAACCGACAGCTGCAGCCAAATCAGCTTAAATCTGGCTGTTAGCAAGCATTTTGAAAGAAACTAACCCAAATCCTGTTCCTACTGTGAAAAATTTTATTAAATGTTTTACGGGTCAGTTGAAAAAAATATTTTAAATAATAAGTAACAATGTTACTTCTTAGTTTTCTGAATCTCTATTTTGTTCCCACTGTGGGGTATCACTGCCACCAACAAAATGCTTTTAAATGTCCAAGTAGGGTACTGGTTTGTTACGTTTCTAAACAAAGCTCAGTTTTCCAGACAGGAAGTAGCGGTGCGCCTCCTGCCTACTTACACCAGGTGCTGGTCGCGGATCTTGCGCAGCAGGATGAGGTCGGGCTTCAGGCTGTTCATCTTCTTGTCCGCCTCGCGGTTCTCCGTGGCCTGCGTCTTCAGATCCTGCTCCAAACGCACCTTGCTGTCGTGGATCTCCCCCAGGCGGGACTTGAGCTTCTCGAAGTTGACCAGGATGCGCTCCATGTCCTTGTCGCCGCTGCAGCGGCTGCATAGCTCCACGCAGTCCTGGCTGCAGCGCTCCTGCGTCTGGCACTGCTCCTCGAAGATCTTGATGGTCTCGTTGAAGGCCTCGATGGCCGTGCGCTTCATCTGGATCTCCTAGAAGGTCAGGAGAAGGAGGTTGGAGGCAGCAGAACAACGTGAAGCGATGTCATGCTGGTTGGAAACCAGGAAGTTTACCTGGGAGGTCTTGGTGAATTCCTCGTACAGCCGGTCATACTCTTTGCTCTTCTCCTGGTACTGGCTGTGGTACTCCTGCAGTTTTTTCCCCACAGCGTCAATGTTGTCCTCCTTCACCAGCTGGTCCTGGTCAGGACAAGAGAGGCGTGGAAGACAGAGGGACAAGTTTAAGGTCAAACATTTACTTCAAACTCAAACATGGGCAGCACAGAACCAAACCAGATCTGTTACAGACACTAATGAGCCGACTCTAGCTACAGCCCCTGGTAGACAGGGTGGGAAACCCCTGGCCTTCACTGCCCTGCTGTAGCTACAGCCCCTGGTAGGCAGGGTGGGAAACCCCTGGCCTTCACTGCTTTAAAACTCAAATTACTGCAGTTCAGCAACAGCCTGTTAACCTACGGAAGAATGAGCCTGCCAAAATTAGCAGTAAACAGAAATAAATAGATGGCTTGTTAATGTAACTTAATTTACCAATATTGCTGCCAAAAATATGAGAATTTTCCCAACTGATTTGACTGTTCAGTGCCTCATTTAACAGTATTCATTTCATTAAATTTATTTCCAATCTTATTGCTTAATTTCCTTTTTTCACATTTTTTCCCCCACTTAGCCACGTTTTGTACAAATATTTCATCTTTGTATTTTCAATTTATTGGAAGAGTCAAGTTTCAAAGATGACTAAATAAAGAAAAATACCAAAAAATACAGAATATGGAACATTGAGAAAATAAATGTGATAAATGCACATTATTTGGATAAAGTAGGAAAACAAAAAGATTGAAATTAAACTAAAATTAAATAATGATTATGTAAAAACTGCTGCAGTTTGGACAGAAACAGGAGAAATTCATCTGAAACCTTCTGTCAGTGAGCTGCAGCCTGTTACCCAGCATGCACCTCACCTGCTGGAAGCGGGACACCGGGTAGATGAGGCGAACGTCCAGCTTGGTGTTGTACTGGGCCAGTGACTGGTGCCGGTAATGGCCGATGAGCTCCACCACGGAGCTGAAGGTCAGCGGCTCCGAGAAGCCGAACTTCCCGTCTCGGTGGTAGATCTTAATCAGCTTGTTGTTGCCTCCCTTCCTGAACAGAACCAGAACCAGAGCAGAGAGTGAGCCGGATCTGAACCAGAACCAGAGCAGACCGGAGCGGGAGGTTTGGGCGGCGCCGGCGGACCTCAGGGTCAGGGTGTAGTCCCCCTGCATCTTGGTGGAGGCGTCCCGCACCAGGAAGGTCCCGTCTGGCGTGTCCCTCAGCTTCTCGTTCACCTCCTCCCTGTAACCATGGCAACAGGCTGATCAGACAAACCGAACCGAGCAGAACCCCAGGAAGCTAACGCAGCCGCTCACACGCGCCCCCTGGTGGCCAAACCTCCAGCTGACTAGTTGGATTATTGGATGCCTGTTGTGATTATTATGGGATGTTCTGTGTATAAAGCAGATCTCAGTCATGCAACAGACGCATGATGAATCTACTGCCGGCATCCCTGAGGTGTATGGAGCACCAAGAGGGACAAAACTAAACAAATACACAAAGGTGCCATTAAATGTGTCAGGATATAATGAACAGTAACACCAGCTGAGCCCGGAGGTCGGAGGTCGGGGCCCGGAGGTCGGGGTTTTGTAGTTAAAGATGTTCTGTTGACTCCAGGTTTCCCTCAGTGCATTATAAGCCTGGCGGCCCGCCATGCTTTACTAGCCCCCCCACCAGGCTAAGCGTTGCTTGTTTATGTTTTTAGGGAAATAATAATAATAAAAATATATATGTTTTTTTTTTTTTTTTTATGCATTTAATCCGGATTGCAAGCGTCTCTTTTGCTCTCAGCGTTTCATAGGAGGAGAAGATTTATTCCTAAAATATAAGTTTATAGTTGATGTTTTTAAAGCCGGGCGAGAGGACCAATCACAGAGCTGCCGCCTCACACGCTGCTTTATCTCTAAAGTTTACCTCAGCGCAGATCGCGTGAGCCTCCTTTCACTCAAACTGGACACAGGTTGACCAGATGATATTTACATCAACTTTCTGGGAGGAATTATGTTTCTTTCCAGAAATGTGCATTGAGTTAAGAGCTTAAACCGCAGCGTTAACTTGTTAACTTGTAGTCGCTTTAAAAACATCAACTATAAACTTATCTTTTAGGAATAAATCTTCTCCGCCAATGAAACGCTGAGAGCAACAGAGAAGCTTGCAATACGGCTTAAATAAAAATGAAGAAAAAAGATAAATTATTAATTTTTCTAAGACCAAAAATCAAGGAAGGCTTAGCCTGGCGGGGAGGCTAGTAAAGCTTGGTGAGCCGCCAGGCTTATAATACGCTGGGGGAAACCCTGCAAGTATATATAATTAGTCACTTTTATCCAATATATTTGACAAAAATACATGTAATTCTGTATATTTAATTTAAAAAATAGGGAAATAATTTTATGAGTTTTTTTTAAAGCGGTTGCCAGGTTGCCAATAGGGGGCACCAGTTTGTGGTGCTGTTATTTTGGGGTCACAGGTTGAAAAGTTTGGGAACTCGTGCCGTACACTGCAAAAACACAAAACCCTACCAAGTATTTCTATCTAGTTTATAGTGCTAATATCTTATTAAACTGAAAACAAGACAAAACTAATAAGTTTTAGTAAGTTTTCTGCAAGAAATAAGAGATTGTTTTAAGCATAATCACTAAATAATTACAAAAATAGTACCAATTCCACCAGTACATTTTTCCATGTTATAAGTGGAGGCTTGATGCTGAAATCACCATAGCGACCAACATCATTTTGTTCCCGTGATTTAGAGAGCTGAGAGAAACCAGAACATTGTTCCAGACGTGAGCGCTGAGGCGGATCTACCTGGATATGTCTCCCCAGTACCACTCTGCTTCCTGCAGCGAGTCGCCATCGTCACCTCTGACCCCGGAAGATGAAGACGACGGCCGGGGTTTGACTGGCTTTGGAGGAAGAGCTGAGAGAGAGAGATAGAGAGAGATAGAGAGAGATAGAGAGAGAGAGAGAGAGAGAGAGAGAGAGGGCGAGCGATGAGACACCTGGGAGCAACATGGGAGGAAACCAGCAACTTCATCACAATATCTTATGTTGATTTGCTTCGATGACGATGCATTGTTATCCCTGGAGATGATTTTGATTCAGTCTGCCATCAATATGATGCAATAATCAACCAATCAATATATCAATTTATAGAAACAACTGAAACATGATTTGATGCATAAATGCTTGTAGCTCTGCTCCCTTTTCCTGAAACCCCTTACTAGAAGATTGACTGAATTTATCTTGTTTAGAGCTTTTACTTCCTAACTAAAAGTTCTTGAAATTAAAAATACTAAAAATTGGATCTTTATTAGAGGTGTGCTGATCGATCAGCCACAGATAATAATCGGCCCTGTATGATTGGTGATCTCCGATCACCTGCATCTTACCTCGCAGCCTGCAGCTGATCTCCTCTTTCCTTCTCACTGCGCAGCAACAAATCCTAAATGACGTGTGAGGAACTATAACGTTCTGAGAGCGAATGGGGAAGAAATGCCTCGGGAGTGAAGCACGTCAAAACGCAGCAACACAACGAATCTAATATGACGTTTAAAAAACAAACGTTTGACAGAGTTTGGCTACATCGAGGCTCAACGCAGGTGAAAAAAAAGGACATCCGGAGCGGCCAGATGTACAGACAGCAGGTAAAGCAGAACAGCTACCAACAGTCACCTGGAAGAGCATCAGGTCAGAAAGCTAAACAAATAACCCGAAAAACTATTTAAGTGTTTGAGCTGGCGGTGCAAGGCGGTCCTCCCGCTGTCGGACCGCCGCTACCAGATACTGGTAGTAATATTTGACAGACAGAGCGGCGCTTCTGCTCCACCTTTTTATGTCACTGCTTTGATGTCACTTATTAGACATCAAAGCAGAATTTAAACCGTCAACCTTTTCTCTGGAGTTTAAAGTTTGAACAAGGTTTTATCTTCCTGCATCGCCCTAAAGATGATGTGGATCAATATTTCTGCTTTTCTGTGAATAATAATCGATATTCTTGCACCTCGAAGCAACATGGCCGCAGCTCTGCAGACGAGTTCAGCAACTAAAAATCCACGTTTTTTCTCAAAGCAGCAAAAAAAATGTTTCCATTGAATTTTCCATCTACTGGTTTTTCCTGTCGTAATAATCAATAAATCAATTAATCTCATAATAAATTAAAACACTCAATAATTTCTATTTGCATAATATATTGCTTTTTTCTTTCTACCAAAAACTGGATGATAAAAGTTTCAGTCTGCTGCTCTGGACTCAACTGAACTTTATTTTGAAGGAAAGTTTTATTTACAGAAATTTCATGATTTATTTTATTTGTTGTTTCTGGTTTGTTTGTTTATTTTGGATATTTAAAATGTCTTCTGGTTCCAGTGTCAAATAGTTTATTGAGTTTTGAGAATATGATGATGATGATTATGCCAGTACCATCATATAACTGGTCTGAAAACACCGATATTATCGTTTATCGCAATAACGTCTGGGAGGATTTATCGTCCACAAACAGTTCTGACAGGCCTGGTTGGAGCCAATCAACCAGGCGACACAAAGCGTGATGTCATCAGATGTTGACGCCGCGCATTCTGTAATACACAGGAAGTAGAGGTTGCTAAGTAACATGGAGCAGAGACGTCCTCCTGCCTGGTCCAGAGGTTTGGACTGTGATTCTCAGGGTTTGGTTCCATCAACTGCTTTCATTTCTCCTTTGGCTCGTTAACCCAAAAGTATCATCATTAAAACGTAAAAATGTTTTAGAGAAATTGAGAAAACTGTTTTGGATTTTTGCTGTTTCCATCAACCTCTTCTAATGCGATGCCTCAAAATAAAAAGCTGTTGATGGAAACAACCCGGTTTGTTGTGCAGCTCCAAGTCCCACCAGGTCGGTTCAGGTTCAATAATATTTGTTACAATAGACATGTGATCAATATCAATAGATAATACACTGATAGAATATTCAATAACTTCACTGAATCTGATCCAAAACCGATCAGTTTTGGATCTGATCGGTTCCAAAACCAGCAGAGGAAAGGCTTCAGCCGCTCAACCAGCCACAGCTAGCTAAACCAACAACTAACTAACTCACTCTTCTGTCGCCTAGCAACTGACTCTCCGGTTGCCTAGCAACAGCCTGTTGTATAACTGGCGCAGAAGCAGTTTCAGGTTTCACCACCGTGCCTCGTGGAGAAACTTTTATCGTCTAAATAATTTATTCCTAAAATAATTTGGAATTGGCTGCAGCCGTACTCGTTTACCAAAGAGCAGCTTTAATGAATAAATATTTACTTTTCCTGCTGAGTTTCTCCAGTTTCTTTGTCTGCAGCCGACAGAAAATCTGACGTGTTAAAAAAACTGAACAATGAAAATGTTTCAGGAAAATCAGCAGCTTGTAAACTTCAGAGGAAAACAAACCTGGAATGAATGAATGAATGAACGAACGAACGAATGAGGTGAAGCTCGTTGACTGGAGGATCCGTCCTGCTGTTCTGATGGAGCGCCAACCTCTGATTGGCTGCAAATGCTGGAACATTTTGTCTCCTCCACAAACAATAGTTCAGAGTCACAAAGTAAGACGCAGCCGCTGATGCAGCACCAGCTGCAGCAGCATGAGGTCCTGCATCTCCTGCAGCATTTGCTGCAGGTGAAACCAGGAAGCTGCAGCTCAGCTTCTCATTTAAACTAACGGGTTCAGAAAGTTTTCTGCAGTCAGGAACACGTGGCTCACACACACACACACGCACACAGATACACACACAGATACACACACACACCTAAATATAAACACACAGGAATTATAGTTTAATTAAGTGCAAATCTCTAAACTAACTGATCTGAGGTTTGATCAGGAGCAGAAAACAGATAAACCAGAAACTGAACCCATGTTTCTGTTACATCAGGTCCAGAACCAGAACATACTGCATCCGGACTAGAACCGCCCAAACAAAGAACCACTGAGGAGCTGGAACCGCTTTCCAACCGGACCACACCGAGCCGAGCGGAACAAAGGGGCTGACAGGCGGCAGACAAAGGAGCACAACGCACACACACACCGAGACACACACACACACCGAGACACGCACTCACACACACCGAGACACACACACACACCGAGACACACACACACCGAGACACGCACACACCGAGACACGCACAGACAGAGACACACACACACCGAGACACGCACTCATACACACACACCGAGACACGCACGCACTCACACACACACACACCGAGACACGCACACACTCACACACACACACACCGAGACACGCACACACACCGAGACACGCACTCACACACACACCGAGACACGCACACACACGAGACACACACACACAGCAAGACACACACACACACACAAAAAGCACACGACTCAACTCACTGCACTACT
>CAEFZX010015002.1:0-22140 GCA_903066825.1 Alfaro cultratus
TATATATAAATTTACTAATCTAAAGAAAACATTCTGCGTAAATCAATTATTTAAAATTTTCGGGAAGGTGCCAGTAGAAAAACACAAATAGGGAGAGTGACGCTTGATGTACGCTTTACTGGGAATTCCTTCTTAATGACTGATGAGATAAGAGTTTCACAACAACAAAAACACAAATACACACCAGACCGGACATAACACAAATAGACAGGAACACTCAAGTGAGATTTGGAGATTCCATATCTTCATGAAAAACACTGCAAATGGTCCATTACATGAAAGATTTTATCAGACAGTCGGGAATTCTGAATCTGTAGTGGTCAAATTACAGAACTCTCACAAAAAATATTGGATTCTACAGACATTTGTCATTTGTTTCTCCTATCTGACTTTTTTCTGTCACTGTGAATTCTAATGTCTGACACTTGAGGGAAGACAACTGAAACTAATTGACAGAGTGGATAAGTTTTGTTTTTTTCCTGGCTAGTAATCAAATGTTATTAGGGATCCATTTCCAGGAATTTTGTTTTATCCTCATTTTTCTTTTGCAACTCTGTATTACAATCAAATCCAAAAATATATTTTTTAAAAGAAATATTTTTTTTGCTTACCAATCTTCATACTAAAATAAATACATTTATTATAAACAAATTTAAAAAGCCCAAAACGATTTTTTTTTTTTTTTTTTTTCCTCTGACCAGGTAGATTATGGATCTATTGAGAACAGGGGCAAAAGTGGCTCCCTGAGCTTTGAATGTTGCTGATCCCTGTGCTCCATACAATGCTGCCTTAGGCAGTAATTCATAACACCCATATCAAAACCACTACCTCAGAAAAGCAATCTGCTTGATTAAGGGCGGCTCTAATAAAGTCAGGTACGAGTTTGATTTCATTCAAATAAATATGTCTACACTTATGGTTTACCTGGCAGTGACACCCCCAGACGGTACCTTATTATACTCTTTCTGGTGTCTGAAATTTTTGAATTCCTAAAGACGTTTCTACTTGCTTTAATTTGATTGTCTCAGACATTGCAATGCCCCAAAATTATATGATGTAATGACTTACCATCCTCTTACTGCTAGCTCCCTGCTGTATTCAGAGAACCAGAAACCTGAAATATTTGCTTCCAAGTTGCTAATTCGACTTGAAGTCAAACATAATGTATACATGTTCTCAAAGCATTACTTTTTGGTAGTTGGAAGCCTAATTCATCAAGAGTTTTAAAGAAAATATATATAAATATAAATATTTTTAAAAAATTCTTAAAATTTTGAAATATTTGGAGTACATTTCTTCATGTATTATGAGGGGTTCATGCTTGTGCCTTTTCATCCCTAAACCACAAGTAAATAGGATCAGTATCACTTCACTAAGCCTGTCTGCCAGTCTTCAAGTCAGTCAGACTGTAATTCATCTGCCAATGCTGTCAGTCAATCAACCGGATGAGCTACATGTTGAATTTATTGCACGCTGCCTGCCAAACAGAGAGCACTGATTACATTGAGTGCTACTCTGGATAATGAGAACGATGGAGGTTCTCCCACTGCAAAAGTTACATGACTTAAACAAAACCACATGATTTTTGTGATTCTTTACTTGTTTCCTCCTGCTGTCTCTTTTCTCTGATGACACATCAGAGAGCAGTTATCCCTCATGAATAATTGATTGCATTTAGCTGTCTGGAACTGTCTTTTGCTGTGATTTGTGCAGAGACGCACAAATTATGGCATGTTTTGGGGGGAGATTCACACTTTAACAACAATGTCCTCTATGTCCATGATTTTGTAGTTTTTTTTAATTATTATTATTTTTTTAGATACACCAAAGTTGAAAATGTGCAAGTACTTAATTAGAAAAAACAATAGAACTGTGTTATCTAGAATATCTAGTATTCTACATAATGAAATATCTAGAATGTTAATTCAGCAGCCAACAGAACAACTAATCTCTTACTGTGTGAGCCAGATGACTGAAGCAATAATATATGTCATGAGTCTGAACACATAAATCTATGTCTACTAAAATGAATGTAAATATATATATATATGGAATGTTCCTGCAATAGATGACGGTGTTTGTTTCCTGTCTGACATCTTGCTTTCAAAGAGTTTGTATCAATGCTAATTTCATCTGTCTATATGAGCCTCTACGCACAAATTAAATTAGACCCAGCTGTCATGCATGATAGAGGTCGGTTACAAGACTGCAAGAATTAATTTGGTTTAAACAATTTACACAATTCATTCACAGGAATGGATAAATAGGTCTGTGTTGGAAAGCATACGCCCAGGCATGTTGAGGAGTCACCAACGTGTGTTGAATGCTCGAGAAATAAATACAGCTATGACAGCCGTAATACCATGGAATTAGTTGGGGAGTTAAACTCTTACTTCCTGCTGTCTCTCATTTGCTCTCAGTCCCTCTGGCTTTGGATTGCCTAAGCTTTTCATTTTTTAACCCTTCACTCTTTTGTTGGCAGAAATTAGACAGAATGTGAGGTTAGGAATTGGAACAAAGGTAAACAATTTTGTACACCAGCTCTTTTAGTCACATGGAGAAAAAGTAAATGTTACCATGGGTGGCAGACCTTCTTTAGATCACTATGTTTATTAAGGGGAAAAACAATGAGGAGAGTCCAGAGCAAGAATTTCCAGGGGACAAAAGTGTAGACAATGTGCAAGAAAGGGAAAGAGAATGTAGCATTGCATCAGAGAGTGTTGAAGGAAGGGATAAGATGGAGTCATTATAGGTGGAAATTTTCACCTAATTCCACCATGTCACATTCAAACAGCTTAATGGTAACAACTCAAACTGGAATAAAACCAAAACATTATCAACCAAGCTTCCTGAAGTGGAGCTAGTTATGAAACGTTAGACAACCACTGCCCTAAGCTATTTGTATTCTTGTTGTGCTTCGTCACAGTATTTAAATATTTACTGGGAAGGCACCTACTTCTTGAAATACTAATGCCTTTGAAAAACATTCTGGAGATTTCTCAAGTTTAAAAACAAACCAAAAAAAAGCATACAGAATGAGAAATATAGCAAATAAATAGCTACATTAAGAAGGCAGAAGATACTGGAGTAAAAGGAAAAAACTGTTTTTCCTCTTGGTGTCAATATTCTGGTTCTCAGTGCAGGTGAAGATTGACTTTTAAATAGAATATGATTGACTCTATCGCTATTAGAAAAACGTAATCTGGAAGAAACAGAGACATCCAGGCATCAACTGTTTAATGAGCCCTTCAATCATCCAACCCTTCTTCTCATAGCTGACCAATTTTAAAGTAAAGCTGCTTATCAGTTGTCAAAGTATATTCAGTTTATAAATACAAATACTTACAAGAATATCAACAAATTACTTTAATAATTTACAAGTATGAACAACAATCTCAATATTATGATATTATTTGTATTCAATAAAAAATAGTATCATATTACTCAAGAATATAGCAAGACTAAATAGAACAGTGCTGCTCACAATACATTAGTTATGGTAAAGTCACAACATGTGTGTCAGTCTACAAGTGCATGGCAATAGCTGTAGAATATATTGTTTTTCTTTTTGAAAAAAGCAGTGTGACAAAACTATGTGGACATGAGTTGTAAAAAGAGTTTCATAAAAAAACAGTACACTCAATCATTTAATTATATACGTCCAATTCATTAGGCTCAGAGCCTTATCAGCGTTTGCTGCTTCTCTTTAACAAATGACGTTTTAAAAAGAAAAACAAAACACAATGCTATTTTAGTTGACACATTGTTAAAACATTACTGCAGCATTTTAAATCTAGAACAATTAGGTGGTCCAACAAAAGTCCTTGGTTGGAACAAAATACACTTTTGACCATAACATTGTAATTTCATTTTCAGACACATTGTGGTTTAATTTTTACTGTGATATGTTTGGAGATATTGTTCAACATGAGTTTGAACAAATGCAGAATGTCACCGTCATAAAAAAAATCATAATAAACTGGTGACATGAATCAAGTGTGAGTTCAGTAGGACACACTCAAGCTAACAGACCATGTGATACTGGTGAAATGAAGTGTGTGTTAATGCATGATTATGTATTTAGCTGTGTATTGCATGCACTCTGGAAAGTCAAACTCAATTTTTGTCAATTAATTGATTAAACGATAAAACTGAAATTCATTCAATTTAATAAATCCTTGGGATGTACAAAGCTGAGTTATTTCTCATCAGAGACACTATCCTGCCTACAGAAGGCCTCCATTTTTAGGAATCACTGCTACACCTGCAAAACATCCTGCTTTTACATTAATAATACAGTGAACCCTTGCTATAACGCAGTTCACCTTTCACGACCTCGCTGCTTCGCAGATTTTTTGTGCAGTTTTTTTCACACACTGCATTGTATTCTACGTCCTGATTGGGTAAACAGTCTCTGCGCTTCTTCTCAATCTGTGAGCCAATAACGTCACGGTATTTAAATATACGTAATACAACTTGGCAAATTTTGGTAAATGTTTTTGACCAGAAGAAAAAAAGAGCAACAACAACTACCGATAACTATGCTCTTCTTTCGAAAACACACACCTGCACCACGGGCTTCAGAAGAAAAAGACACTAGAGAGCGGAGTCAGGCCGCAGCGTCACAGTCAGAGGCTCAGTGAAATATGCAAGTCACAATTTGTCCTACTGTACTTCGTATTGATGATTAAAATGATTATTTTACTGTAGTTATTTGTAAGAAAGCGTTGCATTTGTTACAAAACGGGCCTGAAAACAGGTTTTGTTCTTTGGTTTCAATGTACAGTATTTAATTATGCTGTATAATAATTGTAAAAAAATAAAGGTAACTACTTCACGGATTTCGCCTATCACAGGTTCTTTTCGGAATGCAACCCCCGCGAAAAACGAGGGTTCACTGTAATTACTAAAAATAATGTTCTTCTTCTTTGAAGGTAAGGTTGTTTATCCCTTTCTTTCAGTCATAACTGGGATGGTAAAAGTTCAAGTTCAGCTTAGCGATGCAGCATGTGTGGATCTAAGACTTCTCTGACCTTGTTTACAATGATTGCTTTAAGTCGGCATTAGGTTTGTTTTGTGCTGAACAAAGAGAATGTTATTATTCATTTGCATGTGTTCTTTTTCCCATTTTGTTTTGCTAAATCATAGTTTGTCATTTTCAAAGAAGGATTAAGTATCATGAATAATTTACTCTTTCTAGATGAGTGTATCTTTTTCTTCACATTTTCAGCTCTTATTTAGTTTACCTTACAAGTATCCATCTTAAATCTTTTCCACCAACTTAGTATTTAACTCTCCTTTTCAAAGCATTTGAATGTCTGTTTTTGTACTAGGAATATTCAACACAGTTTAATTGGCCTTACCTTGGAACCTGCCTCCCTTTCTCTCAGTGGGCTTTTGCCTTTCAATTATTTTCATTTTTCTCTGTTGTTTCAAGTGATGTTTTATTGAGGGACTGCCTTTTGTGGGGCTCACATTTCCATCCAATGTTCTTTTGCCAAATTTTTTGTCAGCATGAATCTTTAACTGAGCTCAGTAGATATTCAGTATGCAGACCTAAACACCAGAGTGCTTGGCTTTATGCTTAAGAAGTCTTGCTGGTGAAGAAATAATTCCTACATCCTGTTGTAACTAATGTTTCTGACATGTGGTGTTAGACACTGGAAATGGTCATTTTGTTGCAGTTTAAATGCCAGCTAAAATATTAGGATTCCTGAACTTTTCAAAAATTGCTTTAACATCAGGTCCAGTAAAAAATTGCACATGCAAACTTGCCAATTTTGCTAAAAGTCTTCTTTCTGCAGATATATTGTTTCACGGAATCTCATTCTTTCTTCTATGATTTATGGCTGTCAATAATCCAGAAGTCTCAAATGGACCTATTACCCTCTGGATAGCACAGGCATACACAACTTCATTTGCAAACAGTGTGTGCCTTTATCAGTCGGTAAATTTCTAACAGATGGATCCCAGCCCAATAGAGGGTTTTTCCCATTTGCTTAAAATGTAAATGAATAGCTGTTTGCACACATGAATTGCTTTAAGTGAGCACTTCTGTGTGGCTTCAGAGAGACAAACCCTGGAGATGTATGCCATTCAAACATGGTGAGAAATCAGTGTTGGTGCAAATCACAAAAAGTGTCTTTATAACTCTAATCCAAATACTATGGCTATATTAAAATAAGGAAGGGTTTTATTTTGGGTTAGGTAGTATCCTAACAAGAAAAGAGAGAGCTTAGATATCAAAAATAAATGACACAAAAATTGGTTTTAGTCCAGCATTGACTGTTTTTATGCACATATACCTTAGTTTATGCAACATAGTTAAGAGTTGCCAAAACAACACAAATATTTATTTTCCAAAATTGAAACTATTTATGACTCATCCCACTGTTTATATATTTTTTTTCCTCATATGTGCCCCTTTTCAATTGTCTGTTTTGATTTAATTACTTTTTTTTTCTTTTTCAGAAGAGCACAAAAGAAAACACACTTTGAATTTGTGTTGAAAACATCTCAATAATTTTGATTATGAATGAAAGTGACTAGGTTCTAAAAAAGAACACAAGTGGAGTATATCTGTCTTTCTCACATAGCCAAATGTTTGATATTGCTCTCAGTTTCTTTCAGATCATGACCCAGCAACCTTTCCCTTCCGGCATTAATTACTGCTGTGGCTGACTTTCTGTCTTACACTGCCTGTTTCTGTTTTTACTTCACTTCTCTTACATTTAACTTTTCTGTGCTTTCCAGTAATACTCAAATTCATTATTCCTGTTACAAAATATACTGTGTGTCTGCATGTTTGTGTGAGAGTCTTGTGACACAGTGACGTGCGTCACTGTGGACTTATTGACATCCTTGGAGTCTTTTTTGGGTCAGCTGACCTAAATAGTCCATTCTCATAGGCTATTAAGTCAAGGCCAATCTTCTCTAAGAGTCAAGTGACATACTGACTTGTGTGTTAAGCTCACACCCTTTAATGGCTTGGCCAGATTTATTCTTGTGCATTTTGTAGAAGCTCTCAGAGGAGCAGCTACCATATCTTGTTTCAGCTTTGATTTTGAAACATTCTGGTAATGACCGAAACAATGTATGGACGTCAACTCATCTAAAGCAGACAAAAAATATTGCACCTTACTGCTGCAAAATGTCAAAGTACAAGTACAGTTATCATTCAATGAGATAAATTGCTAATCTAAATTCAAGAAGAAAAAAAAAACGAGAAAGTAAATGCATGCAGAAAAAAAGATGTCATGCATATGGGCTGGTAAGAGATTCTCACAGTAAAATGATAATGATATTGTAACATGATTTGTTTTCATTTTTTTGATACATACAGGCACAACATACTAAATGACATCTAAATTTAGTAATAGTTTTGTAGTGATTACAAAGGAAAATATATTTGTTCAGTGTTGGTCTTTGCATAGATACACCGAATAGTAACTGATATTAGTTGGGATAACTACTCACATAGAGCCATAGCTTTCTATATTATAGATGGGTGGTGACCCTTTCGATTTTCACACCACCATGTGTTTGTGACCAGAGATATTTCCAAACAAACATTCATCTTTATTTGATAAAAGCCTATTTTTTCAGTCAGGTGATTGGTGTGTAAAAAATTTTTAAAAATAAATTTAAAAAATCATGGAGGATGGGGAATGATGCTTTACACAACTTGGGAAAAGTCAGATGAGTACTGCATTTTTCTTCTAGGTCATTAAGAGGATTTTTGATTAAATATTTAAAATGACATAATGAACAGAAAGTGATTTACAAATCCTAACCCCTTAAAACCTTGGTATACCCTGATACCATTATTACAGCTCATGATACATATTTTTTAAGGCCATGTACAACAAACTGAAATCTTCAGCTGCAGACAAAGAGAACAATCTGGAAACGAAGAAAACTGAGGCACCAGTGAGACAAAGCAACCAAAAGGATAAAGATAAGAGTCCAAAAAAGGTATTCCAAGTTAAGAGGAAGTGGAAAACAAAGTTGAATAAATCTGGTTTGAAATCATATGAAAAAAAAAAAAAAAAAACAGAGACAGAGACAGAGGTTAAGGCTTGTTAGGAAGGTGGAATTCTGTTGTGAAAAAGATAAAATGCAAACTCACCAAGCTGACTGCGCCTCTGAGCGTAGGCTACCACCACTGCGGCCAGAACTACACAGCACAAAGATGTCACAAGGTTTGCCATCTGTAAACACACACACAGCAAAGTCAGGAGTGAGTGTGAAACCAGGAGAGTGTGTGTGGGCACATGTCTTCCTGACTGACGGACGGAGCCATAGACATCACCATGTAAGAGATGGAGAGATAACCATTTCCTGCCTTCTCTGAATCTTGCACTGTCTATCTTTTTTCACTTCATTATACTCCCTAATGTGTCCTTTTCTTGTGTACTTCAGATTTTTAGATCCAGTTATCTCATTTCCCTGCTGTTCTTGTCTCACTAAAGTTGTTCATATTAGTGTTTGATTCTATTTGCTGTGATGTACATTCCCCCTCTGTTTCTGTCGCTTTCCCTCCATTCATCAGCCTAATGGGCCCATCCTTACTGGGATGGGCCATGGCCAGCAGCCCTTAAAGGTATAGCACAAAACAAGCAATACAGCTTCCATATAAAAGAAACCCTGCATGGATAATCGTTTGTTTCACAAAATAAATGTAAGTGCCCACATTTTACTATGTGACTCAATTTTAGTTATAAGACAAGCTCCAAAACAAGCATTTTGAGAGTTGCAACTTGACACTTAGGAAATTGTAGAATTTAATAAGTTAAAGGTTTTTTTATTATTATTATTATTTATTTATTTAATGTATTTTTTTTTTTATCTCATCTTCTACAGTAAGCAAAATGTGCTTATGTGTCACCAGTAAATCATAAATTTAATCATTTGGAAATAAATCTTTACACTGAGGTGTTGATTTTTTAGCATGCCTATTATACATTTCAGGACGTTAGAGTTAAAAACAATAGCTGGAGCTCCTTGGAATTCCTGACTACGTTTGTCCAAGTACAGCTGAACTGCGTGAAGTCATGAAAGCAAAGGGACTTGAACCCAATTCTTCCCTTCAATTGTGTCTTTTCCTTCGACTCTCCATCTCCTCTACCGTCTCTTGGCTGTTACTGTGTCTCCTTCCTCTGTTCGTCAAAAAGAAATAGTTGGCACTCATACACACAAAGGTTGTCTACGGGTCTACCTACTGCTGAGATTTGAACTGAGTAAGGTGTGTGCGTGAAGAACAGAGTGAACATTTTAAATAGAGCCAAAGAAAGGAAGTGAATTTCCTTGTACTTTTGAGGCAAAGCTCCAGCTGATACTAACGTCTGTCATATCCCATTTGCTCTTGCTCTATGTTTAGCTTCAGCTATGAACTTACTTTTTTAAAATTCTGTTTCTTGCTTTTTTCTACTTTCTGACGATTGCTTGCAGAGTCTCTCTCTTTCTCTTTCTCTCTCTCTGTCTTCATCTCCCAATTCCCAAACTACATATCGTACGTATCCTTCACTCATTATATGTTAGGCGGAACGTGAAACCCACAACAACATGTTAAAGCATCTCACAAAGGGGAAAAAAGAATACATAACTGCAAGCACTGGATTGAAGTTTAGGAACACGAAAAAGCTTTTATGGAGGGAATAAAATGTCAGAAGGATAAAGAACAGTCTAAGACATTGCACACTCAAGGGATTTTTCATAAATTACCAATTATAAGGGGTTTAAGAAAAACATTCAAAAGGTCTAAGGAAAGAAGCCAAGATGTTTGTTTAAGAATCATTTGGGAAGACTAATTAGGGCAGTGCTAAAGTTCTCAGAAAACCTTTAAATTCACTCTAGAGGTATTTACTAAAATGTATCCTGTGTAGGGGAAAAAAAGAAAAAAAAACTAAATGCTGTTAATGACAGGTAGAAATGATAAAATAATAAAATAAATTGTATTCTATGAACAGTTCTATGAATACTGTCATCAATATTAAGTGTTTACTTTAGAAAACCACTAAGTCCTCATTAGCAAAGACGTTTGATGGGTAATGCTTATGAGTGCGATGCTTTCAATCTCTGCGCTTCATTTTCATGTTACAGCACATCAAATCATCAAGTATTTTAGTGAGGCATCTTTCTGTTTTACTGATCACCAAATGGTGGATGATGCCTGTGGTAGAGGGAGTTTTAGTCCCCATATCCTATTGGGCCAAAAGCTCAAGCTGGTAGGAGAAATGGGAGGTCTTGCAGTGTCAAATCCAGATGAAGTGGGTACCTGTCACTAAGCTCAACCAACTTGTTGAATGTTTAAAGATTCAAGATTTATGAGTACTCCTTGTCTATTAAGGAGTTGAAAACAATGTTTTCATCATAGGTTCTGGTTTATGTGACAATCTGCTGACAATCATGCTGTTTCAGACGCCGTTAAGGGATGGCCAGAACACCAAGGTGGATAGGTAGTTCTGAATCAATTTACTTTTATAAACTCCTACCATAAAATCTTAAAAGTAATTTTGCAATCTCAATATTATTCCTTGACTTTTCCACAATCACTGTCAGTGCACAATTTTGCTCTTTGCTTTGAGTGCATGCATCTCTGAAAGATGGAAATAGCTACTGAAAGTTTGCATGCATATGAATGTGAGTTTGTGTGATCATATGTGCACTTCAGTGCCTGTTTCTATTTGTGAGTGATTGGCAGCTCATATGTATTTCATCTGAAGAGATGTTGGTGAGAGTGACAGGGGATGAAATTAAAATTGCATCCCTTGTCAGAGCATAACAATCCTCTTTGTTGGTCATCATTTTCTAAGTACTGGTTAGCCCATCAACATCATAGCTAAAATATGTGTGTGTTTTTAAATGTATGTGCATTTAGAAACATTTTGCACCCATCGAGTGCAACTATGTGAGCATAATAATGTGTATATGTGAGCGCTGGGAACTCCAGAGGTATTTAGCCTGTCTATCAGAAAACAATACATTTTTGAAATCTGACAGCTTCAGATCACTCACATAATGACAGACAACAGGCGCTTAGAGCAGCAATTTCACAAACTCAATCCAACCCCACTCATCCTCGTCCTTCCTACCATCTCTTTCTCCTAACCCCTCCATTTAGCCCCCTTCCACTACTTCCTTATTCCATATTTATTTATTCATTTCTCACTGGAGAGGAAAGGGCTGAATAGGCGTGATTCTTTTGGCTGCTTAATTAAAATATATAATTCATCTGCATTAAATGATTTTGCCTGTGCATTTTTTTTTTCTGAGTCCGATTTGGGAACATTTGCATTTAAATTGGAAAGCCAAGAGGGAAATACACTAGGCAGACTGGGTTGTGTGTAAAAATAAAAGACATTCTTTATTTATTTAATTTATTTTACTACATACTTTGTTTATCCCATACTTTGCCAACTTTTTGTCAAAAAAAGAGATTGATGTGCAGTAACTTTCTAAAAAGATCACTTTGTTTGCATATTACTGAAACATCTCAAACAAATAAAAAAACGTGTTGCAGATAAAAGCTAAGCAGCAGTGGAAGGACAGAAGGGAAGAAATGGTTTTCAAAAGTAAAGAGAGAAAAAAAAACTGAAAACATGTCACATGAATTATTTACCAGACTACAAAAGAGAGCAATATGGAAGACTGGGTATAAGAACGATGCTGTTGAAAAAACACCAGCGTCTCATTTAGATTTTGACAAAAAAAAAGAAAGAAAAAAAAAAAAGGATAATGCAAGGACATGGAAAAAAGCACTCTGGTTAGATGTGTCCAAAATGTTACTTTTGGCCTACATTCAAAATAGCGTGCATGGTGGAAACATAAAACTGCCCGTTAACCTGAGCGGACCATCCACGCTCCGGTGGAGCATTATGCTATGGGGATGCTTTACTTTCAGCATAGACAGAAAAACTGATCAAAGCTAAAATAAGTGTATTCCTAGAAGATACCGATTTTGTCCCCTATGGACATGTCTCACAATAATAAAAGAGCAATCTGGACAAATAGAATAAGCAAAGTGTCTTTGCTTGAAAACAAGTATCATAATTTGGGTAATAAACATATTTTGGTTTTTAGCAAAATCAGCGAGTTGTAGCCCTCAGGAACATCAACCATTGCTTTCAAATGTGCAAGACGAGATGACTATAGAGATTGGAGACAATCTGATGATTGTCTCCAAGTCTAACAGAAGGAAACTGCATGTGAGGAGTTTTTGTCGCTAAGTAAAACATCCATCATGTGGGAGAATGTTCCCTGTTCGCCCAACAACATAAAATCTAAACAAATGATTTGGCTCTTAAGGTACCTTTTTTATTAAGTAATGCGCTGGATTGAGATTTATGGATTGTACAGGCAATTACTGAGAATGTGATGCTGAGAGACCGAGGTGCATTATCCAGCTGGGTCCTAGCTGGAGGTGGTTGGTTATTTAGCCAAAACCATCTCGTCCGGTACCACAAAGAATGATGAAAGTCTATAAAATCACACCTTACCCTCCACCTGTTTTATGTAATAAATCACAGTAACACTATTCTCCATCTGTCGGCATGGGTTGTGAAGAGAGAAAAAAATACACTGCCCTGTGTGTCTGTGATGGGGGTGTGCAAAAAAGAAGCTAAAACATTGGTTTGTTTGGGAACTTTGAGAGGACAAGTCTCTTGAAAAACAAAACTTCTCTTGCAAAGTCAGGGAGTTACAGATATTGAAATCATGGCATTTATCCAAGAAACCTAGTCTGAGACGAAGAGAAAGGGTGAAGATCTTCACACACTCTGAGGGGGACAGCTGTAATTTTAACATTGAGAAAAAAGGTAGAAAGCTCAAATCTCCTATCTGCGAGTTGAAAAAGGACATCTGATCTTGAGAGAGCTCCGTATAGTAACTAAAAGACCTACTTTTAAACACATTTGTCCTTCCTTCAGGCAAGGACGGGAAAGTCTACTCAGATATAAGAGGTCTTCTTGGATCTTATTCTATGTCAAGTTTTTGAGTTCACATGAGGACATAAAGAATGCCAAAAATTGAATGACAGAGTATTCATACAAAATATTATATAACTAATATCGGCATTTATGTGATAAGCAAAATGCCACAAAATAAAATCATTCATTGTAGTAATATAATCTCATTCTTTTAGAAAAAAACAAAACCTATTAAATTGGGGTCATTTACTTAGATGGGGCAAAAAAAACAAAAAAAACACACATATAAATCCATTGACCCATCCTTTGTTGCTTATTGTAGATTGGTTCACAATGGTGCCATGTCCAGAGGGAAAACCCAGACAATACTATCTCCTCAGAAAAACAGCTCTATGTCTAACTCTCACACTTAAATTTTCCTGCTCATCCCAAGGTCTTCCCAAAGCAGACGTACATTAAATTCTGGGTCTATCCTGGGGTTTCCTCCCAGGGGGCATGTACAGTAAACTTATAAAGCCAGAGTCCCAGGAGACATCCGGCTAAGATGCCAAAACTACCTCAACTGACTACTTTGGAGTTTATAAACAAGTATTCTTCTTAAAGCATCTGTTTGAACAGCTATTAGCACCTTGCTGTAAATACATGGTAGAATGCCTTTTTGCCATTACATCGGCATATAAACTTCTCATGTAACATCTCATCGGACTGGCACAAATTGAAAGAGTGATTATTCTTTTTGTTCAGACTCCTGGGTTCTCACTTATGGAATATTCTGTACAACTTTACTCACAGTTGTTCAAAAGGATCTATTGGGACTAGGAAGTAAGAGGCCAATGACTCTAGGAAATACCTAAACATGTAGGCATGTTTAGTTATTGTCTTGTGACTATTTGAATAACAAAACAAAAATCTTGTTTGTAATCAAAACTGCACAATGATCGACTTTTAATTTAATTCAATTTAGGTAGGTAGTGCCTATTCAATGTCAATACATATATGTACCGTATCTTCCGCACTATAAGGCGCACCTAAAAACCTTTAATTTTCTCTAAAGCTGACAGTGTGCCTTATAATTCGGTGCGCCTTATATATGGACCAATATTGAGCCACAAGAGGTCTCGCAACTACGGTAAGCAGCCGCCGACTTCATTTTCCATCGTAGAAGAAGAAACGCGCAGTGCATGCTAGGATATATGACTGCGCGAAGCCTGCCGTTTCATTTCCATTTGTGTGTTTGTGTAAAGACCCCAAAATGGCTCCTATTAAGAGACACGCTTACGACGCAGAGTTTAAACTCAAGGCGATCAGTCACACAGTAGAACACGGGAATAGAGCAGCAGCGAGAGAATTGTCAGAACGCTGGTTTGTAATCTATTAATAAAGTTTGACTGACCTATCTGACTGTTTTGTTGACATTCCCTTTAGCACAGCTCCATCTAATGGATGCATAACGTAACTGCAGCCTCTACTGTAGCGTCTATTCTATGCGCCTTATAATGTGGTGCGCCTTATATATGAAAAACAAAAAAGTTTTAAAATAGGCCATTTTTTAAAGGTGCGCCTTATAATCCGGTGCACCTTATAGTGCGGAAAATACGGTATTGTAAGGGGTGCCTCCTGTCCTTTTGTTGAAAAAAAATAAATAAATATCTTCACATAATTTTACCCAGATTGAATAAATGTACTCACATATAGAGTTTGACTTTTTTGGTGCAAGATAGATTAATTAATTTTAAGGATTTTTATATATTATCAGAGTTGCAAATAATTGTGAGTAGCGTTCTAATTATAAATTGTAATATGAGATTCATGCTGAATATGTCAGCATCAACCTTGGTGTTGGGATTATACCTCCATATTAAAGCCTGGTTCACAAGTTTGTTAAGTTTTCGAAACGTGAAAAAAGTAGCGTGTGTAAAAAAAAAAAAAAAAAAAAAAAAAGGAACAGTGTTGTTTTTTTCCCACTCTTCCAGCTGCAATAACATTTATCCAATATTTAAGAGTGATGTTACTAACTGACAGGTGTTTATCCACATAGGTCTCCAACGTTAATTAGCTTAAATGTTAATGAGTTTATCCTGCCTGTGACCCAGATGGCAATAACACCAGAAAAATAAGCATTTATGGCACACTCATCCATCAATAACAGTCCAGAGCCAACTCACATTTACACAAAAATACATAACTAATCACAGTAGTACAGTAGCACCAACTGTAACCTTTAACGTCAAGCTTAACATCCAGTATTGCAGCTTCCTCATTCCCATAATGCTTTGGTTTGCTGTGCTCGGTAACACTAATTCTCTCATCAATCACACCGCGCTGCGGCAGATTAACTACAAGCGCTGAGGAAGAAGTGTTGGGGTGGGGGGTCCAGGGCTGATAGTGTGTCTTCTGGCATTTTGGGAACAGCACACACAACTGGCATTTAGTGCCGAGTGTTGATAGCTGGACGGCTGTGACCTTTTTCACAGTTGTGCTGACTATAATTGCTCACTAAAGACAACGTCAGGCGCATCTCAAGAGGTAGCACAGGTTGAGCACTTCAATACACAAGGATTTTAAATGCTTGGAGCTTTTTTGAATGACAGCATTTTTGTTTTGGGTAATTAATTTAGCACCTGATCACATGTGACTGCTTTCAGCTGGTTGAGATTTAGAGCACCTGAGCATGTTGGCAACTGTGTATCATATGTCAAAGAACAGTATTACTGCTCCTGCTGCTGCAGGTCCAATGTCACAGAGCTAAAAAGCTGCAAACCTGAAGAGCCAGGCATATGTGCTCGTCCTAAATTGTCTCTTTAAGGGACTTTATGAACACTACAGTTTTAGACCTTCAAAATTACCTTAATCCTCAACAGAATGGACCACTTTGCTTCATATGTTCTGCTTTGACCGCTACACAAATCTCAAACTTTTGCATGATGACTCGTTTTGAGGAGTATTTTCAGGTTTTAAAAGTGACTATAAATGTATATATGTGTGAGGTGTGTTTTTGTCTCCACCCAGCCATCTGGACCTCCTTGTGTGTGTGGAAGCAGATTTAGGTGGTTAGAGAGCTCTGGAAAAACACACTGTTACCTCCAGCCCTCTCACCTCTGAACTCTATAAGTGTATCAAAGCTAAGAAAACAGAGCACTTTGTGTGTCTGCACGCATGCATGTGTATGTGTAAATGAGTGTGTGTGTGTGTCAGCATTCTTAAGTCCTACAAGGCTTTGAATGATGGGTGTAGGCTCCCCCCTTTGTGAACAGCGAGCCTCCAGGAGCTGCACAGCATGTGTGTGTTGGTGTGTGTGACGGGGAAGAGTGTGTGATGTACAGGCTGTGATGTTCTGAACAGACGTGTTTTTACTGGGAGTTAATCAGAACCAGAGCTCAGGACTTGCCCACTGTGGGTCAAACACTCACAGACGCTGTCCCACCTTTGTTCACCCAAATTCAAGAGCACAGGTCTGCATCCAACTCACAATGGTTGCTGCTTGTACTGTATATTAAAAGAATTTTAAAAAAGCATGAAGCCATTACATGATTTTTGATTTCATACATATTTTGCAAATTACAAGTTTGTACCAACCACTGAGAAATTGTACAAGTCAGTGTTTGGTTTTATTTGATATGATAATGAATGAGTTTTTGGTAATTATTATTATTTTTTTAATTAGTTCCTTATTCTGTAAAAATAACTGTTGTAAAACAGATGTCTCAATACAGCATAGATTCCATCCATCCATAACATTTGCTTATCTTTGCAAGGTACATTCTGGACAGGTCACGAGACCATCAGAGATCAAAACGTAATGTAAACCTCAATTTTAAACTAGATAATTAAATAAAGTTGATTTCTTAAACTTTCACAGACAATGCAGCTTCAAAGCACTGTGCAAAAAAAAAAAAGTTCCAAATTAAATCCTGTAAGCCTGAAGAAACATAGGAATTTTTAAATGAAAAAAAAACACCTAATGAGACAGTTTTAACATGCAAGCTGAAGCTTATTAAAGAATCACAAATAAAAGGAAGTTTTTGATTAGCAGATTAGGAGCTGGGCTAAACTGTGAAACTGTGTCTATTTCAGGAAGAGCTGTAAGGAGTTACATTACTTTTCAAGTTTTGTCCAACAATTTCCAACAAATTTCAACAAATATTCAGCATTTATAATGGGAACACAGAAAATTAGTTGTCTCAACTATTTATTTACAACTGTCATGTTCCAAAACACTTTACTGTATTAATTACAGTAAAGTAATAATTACAAGTAATTAATTCATTAATTGCTATTCAGCTTATCAAGTAAAAACACATTTTGTTGTACAGATGAACAATTTGCATTAAATTAACAATGCATAAAGATAAGCATGGACAATATAAAAGATAAGATGTTACTGCAGTGGCTGGATGATGAGGTTAAAGGAAATTGGGCCCTAACTCAAATTTTCCTTAAGGACCCATAAAACCCGACTCTTGTACTAGTCTGTGGAACTATATTTTGCAGTAAGAGTGCTCTTAACAGTGGTTCACAACTTTTGGGTAGCTTGACAATGGTATGCATTTACTGTACATGGGGCAGTTTGCTAAATTTACATCTTTACTAAACAAGTAAACTCTGTAGTAATGACTTCTACTGGAGAGTTATGTGGAAGCTATCCTTAAAAAACAGAGAAATAAATTATTTTATCCTGGAAAGTTTTGTCACTATTACATCTCAGTTCATTCATTTAAGCAAAAAAACAAAAAAAAAAACTAAACTGAAGACTCTGTTAAAGAGCAAAGCAATCACTCATTCACAAGCCAAGATCAAGCATTCCTTATGGCCAGTATGATTAAGGGTTCTTCTCTTCCAAAACCTAGTCGATGTTATTTAGGGAATAACTGCTTATTCCACTGTCCCAAAAGCAGTTCACCCTCGGGTGGGCAGTTCAATATCTAAATAACTAAATGCTACATATCTATTTAATAAGATACTGCATGTATTAAAAAGAATCAGTTGCAACATTGGCACTTTATGTGCACCTCTGTAGTATAAAGACTGGAGTTTAAATACAGGCCTTACGGGCAAAATCATTACATCTCATGAAGTGGGATGTAAGTAAGAATTATGTTTAGTCTACATTTTCAAATAGATATTCTTATAAAGACTAAACAGTAAAAATTTGAGAAAAAAAATAGGCAGCTGACACATTCTCTTGTTGACTGACTCCAGTATTGTGCATGCTAAAAGTGCATGTGTGTTTACTCGACATGTCTGCCAAGTCGACTCAGTAAACATAGCAGATACAGTTCCAGCACAGATCAGGCTTGAACACACTCCAACACCCATTACACATTCACACAACCATCCACACATCCACTGCACAAATGCTATCTGTTAAACTGTCCACTGAATTTTTTACCACCAGAGGCTATTTGTGGAGTTCACTCCTACAGTTTGGCCTGGATGGAGGTCCAATTATCAGTTGGGTGGCCTTCTATAGTTGGGTGGCACACAAACACATACAGCCCACACATGTGATATGTAAAAAAAAAAAAAAACAAGTGCAGTCTAAAGACAGCCACTTAAGGTAATTATTCTTGTTAGGTAAACATGTCCTAAAATATCCACAACATATATATACTTGTTTTTATTTATCTATCCCACAAATTAAATGCAAACATCCATGGCCCACCTAATATGAAGGTGGATCACAGTGCAAGGCTGACTTGGTGAAATTGGTCAATGCACTTTAAAATTAAAGACGTTATGAAAACACAAGTGAACAAAAAACTAATATTTTCCCCTAATTTGCTCATATATTTATGCAGTATAAGAGGCATCACAGAACTAAAAAAAACATTGTTTGATTCAATTTTTATTTAGTTATTTGCAAAAGTAGGAAATAAATACACAACTTACTCACCTCATTTGACACTCTTTAAATGCTAGGTGGTGCTTTTTAAATATAGTGGTCTATAGTGGAACATTTACAGGCATTTGTTAAACTCCAAACAGCATATGGCAATTTAAGTGGAAAGTCTTCAGTTTCCAGCATCATCTTTATTCTCAGCTGTCCCTGCATTGGTTTGGAGTGGACTACTTTGCAAAAATAGCTTGATGCACCCTTTGCTTTTTCGGATGTAAATTAAAAAGAACCCAGCTTATGAGAAGTCCTAAAAGCATTTTCACATTGTGGTAAAACAGGATCTTTGTAAATATGGTAAACTATGAACTATCTAGAAATTGTTTACTACTTTTCATTATTTTTGACCAAGAACACAAGCTATAAGTTCTCAGAAATATGCATAGAAAAAACACCACATTGTTCACACAGACTATGCCCCTGCCAGGAGTTTAACTTGCAACCATCTTTCTGTAACAATCAGACACTCGCATTGTGCAGGATGTTCATGTTACCAAAAGTTAAGTATACATACAGGCATAGTCAACCTGTAATTGGTAGATAACTGTGATTGTCTATCAATTATTTTTAATGAGGATTCTGTACTTCGAAATTAAACAAAGTCCCATAGTAATTACCTGAAAGACCATCTATGTATCCAACAGTGTAGCTTCCAGAGAGATGTAGATTTAGGCACCAAAATGAAACCTTAATTTCAGAGTGGGTGAAGTAAATTTGATGGCCAAGAACCTCAGCAACCAGATAAACATGTTAACTATACTGGAGCATTCACTAAAGTACAGTTGGTCTCTGTTGCTTTTCTGTGAATAAATACAGTTTATGGCTAAAATAGCGGCGTTCGTGCTCATGGGCTTGCCTTATGCCATCGTTCCCTTACTTGCTCGCTTGATTTACTTATGAAAATGCATGAGTACATAGTGTACTTGTATAACCTTTTTTATTAGAAATGTTATAACGATGTTGCACCTAGCTCTCTGTGTAAAGCACTGAAATGTAAGAGCAAGGTAATGGAATGGAAATGATAGCATTATCAAACTAAAAAGAACTTAGGGATGCTTTATACTATGAAAATGATATATAAGAGGAAAAACTGGATGTGATTTCATAGTCGTGCACACCTAGTGATAATGATGACTCAGGCGTGCTAAATGTAAACCTGCTGAACAATGAGAACATTGCATTACATCACAACTGCATGCTTAGTCACCCCGGAACGGGTCACCTACTGCTGAACACCACTATTCCGGAGATCCACACTTAGTCATCGCTGACTTAACACAGATGTCATCATCTCAGCTCACCTTGCATCTGAATCTGTATGTACACCTGTGTATATTTTCACTGAGCGCTGCCAAGAGAGGAAAGCTTATTCATTATCTCGGTCAGCTCCCTCTGTTCCCCGCCAGCCCTTAAGGCACACATCCTGACAGCCGCTCTCTCTTACTTTCTGTCTCTCTCCGTGAAGCTATAATTCAACATTTAAACTGGGGCTTTCTGTCTCACTTAATACACATCTCATTCCACGTTTTCCCTTCTCACCTTCTGTCCCTCCTGTCTGTCATCTTCTCCAGGTTTTCAGTGAGTTTCACTGTTCCTTTCGTATTAGGTCTCCCCTTTGCCTCACACAATTCAGTTAACTATTCAAATCTCTTCCTTCCTAATGATTCATTCTGTTCTCTCTCTCTACCTCCGGTAAATGCTGATGACAGCATACAGCCCCCACCACAGTTATTGGCACCCAAGGTAAAAATGTATAAAAAGCTTGAAACTGAATTGATCTTTTATGGCAGTACCATAATCTCACATTAAAAAAATTATAACAAATCAATGAGTACATTTATTTGTTGCAGAAAAATATTCCACCTTTTTTTTTTTTACATCACTGCGGCCACAATTCTTATGTATAAATGTAACATTTTGTGATTGATTTTGTGACTTGTTTAGAATATTTACAGTAACTAGAGTTATAAATGAATAATCCATCACTTTTTCTCTTTTCTTAGGATATAAGTATGATGTGTTGTAGAAACACATTTTTCTTAGCTCATGTATATTAAGCTAGACCAAACTTATGTTAAAAGGGTGGTTAAAAAAGGTAAAGAAAAGCAAAAGAAACAAAAGCAATACAATGCTCACTGTTAGATAACTTTACCAAGAAGGAGTCTTCAAAAACTCTCCTGCAGCTTTAAATAGAACTGTGTGCTTTGGTTAGATGAGGCTAAGATGAGGTTTGCCATCAACAAACACTCCAGGTGGGTTTCTTCTAAAGAAATATTGATATGTGGAAAAGCACCCAATGCCCACAGATCTGTGGGGTCTCTTTTCTTCCAAATGGACCTCCGACTCTTGTCAGAGTGCATAACTTCATTAATTTAAAATAAATTACTGTGGTGGCTTCTGTCAGAAAATTGAAAATGTGACATCATGGGTTGTTTCAGCAGATGAAATGTTATGGTCCATTCAACCCAGAAACATTCATCAGGCACGAACAGAATCAGCTTTCTGTAATCGCCTTCTCAGTTCCCAAAGCTAAATATCACAAAATGAGTGGGATGAACCAAAAGGAATAGAGCATAAGAGAGGACTCAGGACTCTGGACAATGTAGAGAGATTTTACAAAGAGGAATGTTTTACCTTTGTCAAAAAATGAGATTGTACAAAGGATTAAGAGCAGGTTTGAAAATAACTGTACCCATGCATATTTAGTTAAAAAAAAAAAAAAAAAATCAACACCAAAATAAATGTTGAATTTATCCACAACTAAAAAAAAATACATAAATGTAGGCTGGTATGTTTGTCAAATTTTAAGAGGAGGGGGATATATTTATACTTATCTTCATCAGTGGATTCTGGTGAGGGTGCTTGAGGGTGCTGTTTAATTTAATACAGAATGTTAAAAACTTGCATAGTTGTAAATATCTATTCATGTATTTAAGAATAATGCAAATTGGGCTCTAGCTTTTATTTATAGCTGCCTTGTTGCGAGAATAGTCTGAGTTTGAATACCGGTCAGTAGATTTCTGAATGGAATTGGTATGTTGCTCCTGTGCATGCACCGGCTTCCTTTGGGTACTCCTACTGGGCCTCGCAGTGAAAAAACAATAAAACAATAATGCTAAGTTAATTGAACATTGTAAACTTCCCTCAAGTCTGAGTGATTATCCGCATGCTTTTCTTTTAGTGTGTGTGTAGGTCTGTGATATGCAGTGATGGCATAGTTACTTTGTAAAAGTAACTTTAATCGGATTACTGATTACTCCTTGAAAAAGTAACTTAGTTAGATTACTGACTACTTGATTTGGAAAGTAACTAAGTTACATT